>CM030370.1:30037609-30279119 GCA_003604175.2 Clonorchis sinensis
TTTGAATTTTCCATTTCTCCGGGGTTTCGGGTCCACCAAGTTTCTTGGTCTGCACGGACAATCAGTTTCGCCTAGCGTCAGATGGTGCGTTGAGTGGAGTAGTGGTTGCGGCCAGGCGGAATCTGTCGCCGGGTCTCCAGCAAAGGCACGGCCCTATCAGTGATCCAATGTCTGGATGAGGTTGGCTGGGTTGTACCGCAAACAGATGTTCCGGCTTTGAGTAGCGCTTTCGATATCTTTCCCTAGTGACCTTTTGTATCCAACATCGGACCGTCCGACAGGCGTTCGATGAGCTGATTCTGCTATTTTCGTTTGATTTCTGGGTCCTCTAGCCTCTGAATGGCAAGCGATGTGTTCGCATTTTGTGTAGACCTGGAAAGCAACAGCTGAGAGCTTCATGGTCGGAGTCCACACTGGCAATGTAGAAGGAACGGCAGGCCACCGATAACTGACGGATATGTGGTTTAACTGGATTCATGACTGATTCGTTGGTGGACACCAAGTTGTCAAGCGATTTCTGCTGTTTTGGAAGTAGCTACTGGATTACATCAGCCTGCGGTCGGGACACATTTGAAGCGGACTCTCTCCGTTGTCCGTGTGTCTCGTGTCGAATCTGTGACGGCCACCCACTGATCAACCTACCAGGGGCGGCTGAATCCTGCGCTGGCATCATCCAGTATGGCGCAATGGGTTACTTAGCTACCCGAGTCGTTACACCACATTAGAGTTAAGTCTGAACGACAAGGTGTGAAGATGTGGTATGATGGGGGTTGTTTACCTCGAAACTGTTGGTACTGTGTCGAGATATTGGTAACTCGGGTGGGTCTGTTGCTTGTTGATCAGGTGGCCGTCGATCTGTAGCAGGGCTTGACAATTGACTCGCAAACGTTTCATCACCATACGAGGAGACATCATCAGTGCGCACTAATGATTTCTTCTCGTATGGTAACGAAACGTTTGCAAGTCAATTGCCAAGCTCAGCGAACAGATCAACAGCCACAACCAATACCTTGAAACTGTTTTACTGCTGCGGCTGGTGCCATACTTCTCTAAGTTGACGAAATTCTGTTATCATCTTCAGTTCCCGGTCATCCACTGAAATAAGGTTGTTGCTATGGTCGCTCCAGTCACTCGGCGGTTATGCTGAGTACAGTAACGTCCCAACTACTAAAGACTACAAAAATACCCTATTTATACACTTGCAGTATTCTTGAGATGTAATTGGCTTCTGAAATATCATCCTCAGCCTTTTTGGAAGCACTTGGTTTTAGGTCTAAATACGCTAACGTTCAAGCTCCTCTTGAATTTGACCGCACTGCGTTGCGTACAATGTTAAATATTTTTACGAAGATGATGTGGCCGCCAAATTTGTCAACCCTGGCAGTTGCACGAACCCCGGTGACTTGATCGAAGGTGCACTCACTTCTCGAGTGGAGAAGACCAATGAGGTGCTTGAAAAAACACCTTTGAAGTCAGTTCAGCATCACCCTTCCCCGCAAATATAGAGCTCACAACGATGTGCCCAAAAAATTCATACGAGTCAGAAATCTAGTCATTAGAAGCCGAACCTTCGGAAGGCTTTCGAAGTTCTATCGAAAAGCTGCCAGAATCTGGGAGGAATATCGGTGCTTATGTGCCGAATGGTTCCCATGGGAAAAGAACTCACAGCTGACTTAGCAATTGATAGGATAGACTGCATCGGATTGGTATATGTATTTCAAATGCCAGCGGACTGGCCCATGCAAGACCTTTTCTGGCCATTCATGTCCTAAGAAAAGTTAGTCTAAAGGAGGGGAACTGATTCAGTAGGAAGATTCAGAAGCCGTAATCAGCAAACAGTAGTGATGTAACCCTGTGTTCCCAGACAGTTTTCTAGAAAGGGGTTCATGCCCCCGATCTCTTGGCTCCAGTGTATAGCTTGCAGCACCGACCTCTCCCGCATAAACAAAACTCCCGTAGCATTACTTTACACTCTTATTCGCTGCCCAATTGCGTCAGCTCTTTCTTCCAACTCTTAACTCTACCCACATGTCCAAAACTGTCAACAAACTAAATGGCTGCGCAACCTGTACATAGATTATGGCTGCTGCTGACAGTATTGATCATTCATAAGCAAATCTCGACGAACATTGTCGTATCACCTTGTGGTAGTCGGGTTTCTTTGCTGCAATGATCCCGCGGGTTATACTGGCTGGAACTCAGTTCCTAAAGATTCATCCATGCCAGTGGGGAGCTGCCTGACGAAGAGCAGCCAATCCCCGTGCTGCGAGTAATCGTATTACGAGGTCTGAAGGTATAGTCGTACTGTTTTCTGCGATATGAGTGTGAAGATACTAAGGCGCTTCCCCCAGGAGAATACCAGGTCCATAGTTATGGAAGCAGTGATGCTGCCTTCCCCTAGAGAAGGACTTTTTAGAAAAGGTCGGCCTTAAAACCTGCACACTCCGATCGTCCAACAGTTGACTCTGGCCGCTGGCGCATTGTTCTATAAGGTTGAAAACAAAGAGTCTGGTGCTGTTCAAAAGGCACATGCTTTGCACAGCCGTATTAGTAGTGGGACGGAAATACTTTACTCCCTGCCTCCTCGGGCCAGGCCGGTCCCCTGCAGCCAAGTTGGTCATACTATTGGGTCAATGGCTCTGGGATGGGTTCCCCAAGAAAACCCGAACAATCGCTGTCTCGCAGGTCAAACTTTTGAGTCATTGTCCAGAGACAGGGTCCTCGACCACTGCCTTGTGGGTCAGACTTGAATCAAACGCTTAAGGTGGGGTACCCCAACTAAACCCCTTTCTTCGGCGTTGGCACCGCGAAGTATCATTCGCCTTTGCAGCTCTTCGCTTACCGGCCTTCCGCTTCACCCCTCCCCATCCATCGAACGATGCAGTGCGATCAACCCATGTGCCAATCCCCTAGCCGTTGTTCCCCCATTGTTCGCCCAGAAAAATAAACCAAACTAATCACCTAACCTCAAAAGGCCTAACCCACGCTGCAACCCCCAATATCCTACTCGATGTCAAACTGGGCAACAAACATCTGTTGCTAAAGCCTTGTATACGACCTTTGTCGATGTATGTTGTATCTCCGGAGCACGCATGCAAACCCCCATTTCGGTCGTGCACCTCAAGCCGCTTAGGACGAGCTCAAATGTTTCACATTTCACTCTTCGGGTGTCCCAGATCCTGACGCAATGGCTCGTGTTATCTGCGGAGTGGTATTTACACTCAGCTGAAAAGTTGAAAGCACTTTTCTGCACTAGGTCCTAGTAAACAGTCTTCTTTGCGCTGTGCGGTTGTTCGGCTCAATTAAGATCAATGCAGGTTGGTGCAGTAAACAGTGTTTATTTGTCGTATCAACATACGCCCCGACAGACTGCAGTTCTGAGATTAGGAGGGACGGGTTCAAATCGAGATCTGTCACGACTGCTTTGGTCAGTAAGATGGACGTATATGGTAATCCTGGTGGGTAAAATGATTTGCCAGGCTGGATGACTAAGTCCTGAAGATACACAATTAGGCGGTAGATTTGGAGTAGATGCTGGGTGTACGGATAATTGGGAGCTTCAGTTGTGTGGTGATCATCACCCGTTCCTGACCAGTACAAACTTCCTACACGAACGCTCACATCGAGTTACTTGGAGGCAACAAATCGCAAGGCATTCATGGACTCGATTGGACCAGTTGGCCGTCAGTTACCGATGGAGAGCCTCAGTTGTGGATTGTCATCCCTTCTTTGGTACGCAACTTGATCTGATCATTCCATTGTGTGGGCCCGGTTATCACTTCGTTTTCCATCAGCCTTATGTTTGTCAAAGCGGAAAAGTTCCATTAATCAACTTCGTCAAGTTACATTACCTCAATAGTATAGAGTGGATCTGACTAGAAAGCTACTGGAAACGCACAGTTATGCGGATGACGAATATTGCTTGGTGGTTGCATGGAAGCGAGCTAAAAAACCACGATCTCAGCTCTCAGAACTGCTTGTCCAAGCCATCCGACTAGACTAGATGAACAATGGACATCGTCAAGATTAGCAGATCTTATTGCTGCCAGGAAGGCCATGCCAGCAACTAGTAACTATGGTGGCGCACGCAGATCCCTCAAACACCGGATAATCAGCAGCTTGAAGAATGACAGAGAACGCTGGTGGATTTCCAAGGCCCAGGATATGGAGAATGCTCTCGCTGAAGGCAGCAGCCGCGCCCTATTTCACCTGGTTCAATCAACCGGTCAAAAGAAGTCAGGTGTCAGCCAAAAAGAGGAAACAACAACTCATTCAACTGTCCTCTTGAGAGATGGACTGAGCACTTCAAAGAACAGCTGGTCTTTTTCAACAAAACCGCTGGAAGAACCCAGCGGGCCTAAAAAGAACGTCGAAACCAGCCGCTATCAACAACAGAAAAAAAGTGTGAGTTACCGATCCTCCAACGCGATAAGGCACCTAGCCCGGATGGTCTGCACCCTACACTCTTCAAAGAAGGTGGCGAAGTCCTGGTGAACATTCTGACAACCATACTCCAGAAGATTGGGGACGGAAACAGAATACCGGCCAAACAGAACTCCCCGATCGTCGTCCCAGTCTTCAAAAAGGGCACAAGAACGTCATGTAAAAACCATCGTGGTATCATCATCATCATCGTTCAGCTGTAACACACTTTCGGTTCCTAGCTGCCATGCCACCCGAAGGAAGCACGAGGGCTGGGATACTGCCAGGTTGCCCAAGCCTAGACAGGAAAAGTCGAGAGGCAGAGGTCGGGTTCGAACCACGGACCTTCCGGTCAGTAAATTCGCGCTCTAACCACTGAGCTATCTCATGGTATCAGCCTGGTATCCGTCGCATGTAAGGTGCTCTCTGGCATTATTTTGCGCAGTTTGATGAATTATCGGTAGAGACAGATTCGTGAGAACCAAGCTGGGTTTTGCCCTGGTTGAGGTTACATCGACCATATCTTCACCTTGGGACAGGTTCTTGAACAGCGCGACTCCTTCAAACGTCCCACGTTGGTCGTTTTTCTCGATATGGACGCTTTTGATTCTGTCGATTGTGGGAAAATTTGGCGTGTCTGGCGACCAAATGTGTCCCTTCCAAATTTATATCCTCTATGAGGGCACCGTGTGCGATCTCCTACGGGAGTGTACGAATAATCGGCAAGCTTTCACCTGAGTTCACCACGTCCAGTGGTGTAGGAGAAGGCTGCCCCCTCTCGTCTTTTTCCTTTGTTGTTGATGTGCTGCTTGAAAGTTCTCTGCTTGCCTCTGAAACCTCAGCAGTTGAAATGCTCTTAGTACGTGGAGTACTTGGTGCTCTTGGTATGTACATGGAGTATGCGGACAATATTGCTCTCCTTGGTTCAGATCCTTCAAAAATGCAAACCATTGTAAACAACCTCAACAATACCACCGCACAGTTTGACATGCGCTTCATACCTTCAAAGTGTGATGTGCTGCTGCTAGACTGGATGGTATCAAACCCAAACAGAATCCGGACGAGCCAATCGACGTAGTAGATAAAATGGTTCACCTGGGCAGTTTTATAAGTTCTGGTGGACTGGTTGGACATAAGATTACTTCTCTAATCGGGAAGGTCAGGTCAGGTTTTGCCAACATCCGACATCTGTGGCGCATTCGTGGCGTCCGTTTGTTTGTCAAGGGCGGAGTTTACACTGCGGTAATGCGACCCATACTGCTTTACGGATCGGAAACGCGACCTCTACGCACGAATTACGTAAGAAAGCTGTCAGTGTTTGTTCGTCGGTATCTGTGAGCAATTGGTCGGATGTGGTGGGAACATTGGACTACGACTACTGAGGTACACTAAATGGTTTTAGACAAAAAGAAATTTCCCACAATGGACGAGTTACTCACGCTTCATAGTTTACGCTGGTTAGAACGTATTCCGCATGCTGGAGGACCGCCTGCCCCGTAGGGCTGCTTTTGCCCAGCCTGAGAGGTTGACGGTGTATGACCTAGCAACGAAGTATGAAAAAACTAACCAGTCAACTGGGTTGGGCCGACAACTGCCGTCTCCTCGGTTGGGGACTCTGGGACTCAACTCACCAACGTTTTGTGAGTGGCAGAAATGGCCCGTTCGTGCAATCAGTGTTACTCATGCATCAAAACTATCGCCTTCAATCGTAGCTACCCAGTTCCCGAACTAGTTGAACATATCATCGCCTCCAAGTCCTGGCTATATATCGGACACTTTTTAGCTTTCCGGTGATAGCGGCTGGAACCAACGTGCCCATGGTACATGGTTTGTGGCTGATAAATTGAATTGAATTGAAATTGAAATCTCGACGAACATTCTACTTTTTTCATGTTTATAGGCTGGTGGAATGAAACAGCTTCATGCAGTCAACTCCTTTGGGCTGGTAATCTCGGTCGCCACAAAAGCGAGTGAGTAGCTTAGCATGGACGGTAAATTGGGCCGAACTCACACTCCAACTTTGAACGACAGCCCTTCTTGGAAGCCGATGATATCTTAGTCCTTTTATATGATGAAGACAGTGGTGGCTGATGTAATGATTTTGATGCAGCCGATAAGAATGTTGGTGATATGGTTGGCTCACGATGCTGCCGCTGTCCGCATTGTCATGTTCATCACCCTCATCGTCGACAACTGCAGCAGTAGTGATGAAAGAAGGAAAGCCATTCGCGACGAAGTCATTTCTTAGCAAACAGCAACTAGGTAGTTACAAGTCATTAGACAGGAAAGTAGACATCTCATATGCACATGATCTTCAAAAACTAGACATTCTCACGCGCCCTCTCAAACTTTCCTTCCATTGACTGTTACACAACAGCAAACGAACACTGCATAGCAGTTCAACGATTTTCGTAGTGAACTTTACCTTCCATCAGATGCGGGGGCGGAGCTTGGACACCACCAAACCATAGTCTACTCACATGCTTATCAGTAGTACTCACCACCACACACCTTTCCCCATCAAAGGTCACGTGCATGCCATCGATGTTAGGTCGGCCTCAGCAGCTAGGCTAGTCGGCACCTGTTCAGGTGTATCATGCCACCGTTTACTCTTTTCGATCATCGACCGTCCTGAATTGTGCAAACGTTCCCTCGGCGTTCGGTAACGACAAACGGGCCTTGCCACCGACTATCCAACTTCCGCGACCTAAGTCTGCTCCTTCCAGTGTCCTGATGACACTCCCATTTGACCTTCGCACCTACGGGGAATGGTCATGGCTTCCTACCCGCCGTTTTCTGTCTGGTCCTTTCCTGAACGGCGGTCAAGTTTTCTTGGGCTCTCTTTTGCTCTCCTAGCTCCTCTGGAGACAGCCGTGTCGTCGGCCACAACCCAATTTCCTAATCAATTAGAAGGCGTTGATGTCGACCGAACACTGACATGAGTGGGGACTTGCCTGCTGTTGACTGGATCGACGCACGATATGCTAACAACACCATCGGCAAGTACATTTCCCAATCACCCCCTTTGGCCGCCAGCCACTCCTTAATCGTTCGATTATTGCATTCGGTTAGGCCGTTGAGAGTGGTAGGGTGCCGTTCTTAGCCGCTTGATCCTCAGCTTCTACAAGTAACCTCTAAACTCTTCACTCTCTTAATGATCCGTTGGGATCATTATTTTTGATAGTCCATGGTTGGCTACGAAGTGGAAATTTGCTGCTCCACTGATCGTCGTCGCCCACTGATTTGGTACGGCTGCCGCCTTGACCAACCTCATGATTACGATATATTGATTTTCACTGGCTGTCACCGGAAACGATCCCATGACGTCAACGGACCATAACTCACCGATCTCTGATACAAGGATAGGTTCCATGGGGTGAGTTGCCCTTGTCGTACCCCCTTTCATCAGTTGGCACCGCTTAGATGACACCACATAATCCATTAGCTCACTTATCATTCCTGGTCAGTAGACACTCTGCCTAAGTAAATCGCATGTCTTTTCGCACTCAGTGTGTACCATCCCATGGAATTTGACGATCAGCTTCCGTCTCAAGACGCGAAGTTTCACGGGTAGCACAGCATCCGAATCGGTGGCTTTTCCATACCCGCGCAACAACCACGCTCTCCTGCTCACAACGCACTGCTGGCGTCACCTCGACTGGCAATTAAGCGTTTGCAACCAGATTGCCCAGCGAACAAACCAACTTTCAGTAGTAGCAGCTACTGATGTTATTGGTAGTGCCGCCGTCAAGGGAGTTTGTTTTGCCTGTGTCAACACTGAAATATCTTCCACCCAGCGTCTCATGTACATGTGTCCCTACCGTTTTCCTTTCTTACGTCGCGTCTGTATGAGGTCGGATGACAGTTAAGTTGGGCTCTGGAGCCCACATTCACATCACTCTTGTGTACAGTCTTCCTCCTGCTCTGGCCTACTTATTCAGGTGATTTCCCACTAAACGGGTAAGCACTGGACTCGGGTTTCACCCTTATTAAATCGCATTATCCTTGGCCGTGTAGTTAAAGGGGTAAGCACTGGACTCGGGTTTCACCCCTATTAAATCGCATTATCCTTGGCCGTGTAGGGTTTGAACTCCAGACTTCTGATGTTCAAGGCCAGCGTGTCACCACTATTCCTGGATTCTACAACTCCGGAACACACGTGTTATGTTCTGCGTTTGCATATTTGCATATTTTTCTTGTGGTAACTTAGTTTACTAGATCTTTAGTCTTTGAGTAGTCTATCAATGTGCCAGTTGTTTATACTGCCCTACTTTATCTCGCAGATCAGTATATTCTGGACGAATGACCGAACCACAGTATGGACTGGCAAAAACAGCTAGGATCGAAAAGACAATGGTAACAATCAATGAATACTGACGTTCTCTTAGTGTATGAATCCTTCCACGTTGCCTGAAATCCCCGTTTATGAGCCTACTGTTGAAGAATTCCAAAACTTCACGGACTGTGTCTCGAAAATTGAGGAGCTTGGTGCCCATCACATAGGTCTCTGCAAAGTCATTCCTCCTCCTGGCTGGTCTGCCCGTGTCGGGGGTTATACGGATATTGACTCAATGGTTGTCGAAAAGCCTGTTTCGCAGACCACTTTCGGTGGTCGGGGTGTTTACTTTCAAGTATTCTCAACTGTCCATCTCTACTCACCTTACAGAATATCACAGCAACCCGTAACTTAACATTTAAAGAGTTCAGCGAACTGGCAAATTCAAATGCGCACTGTACGCCGAGCCACAGAGACTGGAGTCATTTGGAAAAAAAGTATTGGTCGTCCGTAGGTATCGGACGTCCTCTCTACGGTGCAAATGTCAGTGGGACTCTAATGAGAGGTCAGAGCGTGTGGAATCTGGCTGCGCTCGATTCTATGTTAAGTCACGTACTGAACTCTCAAAACGTAGTCATCCCTGGAGTAAATACGCCCTATTTGTATTACGGAATGTGGAGGTCAACATTTCCTTGGCATGTCGAAGATGTCGACCTGTATTCGGTCAATTACGTGCATATTGGTCACCCCAAGTTTTGGTACGTGATCCCTCCTCCTTACGCGCGTAAATTCGAGGCATTCGTATTTGGTAAGTGTTTGAACTAATCTTGTTGAATTTTCAGAGTACTTTCGTTCTGATTTCCTCAATTGTCCCTCATTCCTCCGTCACAAGTGTGTGCTTATTAGCCCATCAGTGTTAGCTGAAGCTGGGATACCGACAAGAAAAGTACGACACCTTCTTATTTGCAATCAATTTCAACTAGATGGTTCAAAAAAACGGGGAATTCATGATCACATTTCCCTACGCTTATCACGCTGGTTTCAATTTGGGGTTGAATATTGCTGAGGCCGTAAACTTTGCCTTACCAAGGTGGCTTGAGTTTGGGAAGAAGGCGACGCTCTGTACATGCTGGGACGACACTGTACGCATCAGTATGGACCCATTTATTCGGCACTATCAGCCCGAACAGTACGCCTCGTGGTTGAAGGATCCAGATTTAGTGCCACATCCGTTGGACGAGTACGATTTTTCCAAACCGAAGCCGTCTACACACACGAAAACGCCTAAATCAGGTTGGCTTTAGAGGCCTGTATTGAACCTAATTCTTTTCTAGAGAATAATCAAGTTGCTCCATCTCACATGGACAGTATTTGTTCGAATAATCCCAAGACCACATTCAGGCGACAAAGAAAATTTGCTGTGGGTGAGCTGATGCTAATCGATTTGAGATATTCAAGACGAGGTAAGTTATTTTTCCTTCTTGTGGTGGGATACCGAATGTGTTGAAAACGTCTTATAATACGATACTTACCTTGCTTCCCAACTTATCGCAGAGGTTTAGACGATTACACGCGCAACTTTTCTGTCGCTGGTGTCTGAACATCAGTAACTTGGGGGCGTTTGTCCCTTGCACTTCATTTCGGTTTTTACCCTAGCGAGTAATAAATATGAACGATATTTGCCATGTAGCTCTTCCACAAGTTCTTCGTTTGAGCCCAGTATTATTTCCCCTAAACCCAGCACGAATTTACTGGAGTTATGAGAAAATAAAAGCATGGCGATTTGGTTTTAAGTTATTGCCTCCATCACCACAACAATTCACCTTCCGATTTGCCTTCGACCTCCCGGTTGCGTCTGCTGTGTTCAGAATTACCAGTGTGCATAAGACAGACGACATTCATCAGCTCACTTAAGCAACTTTAAACCGTATGTCAAAGGCACGTTGTTTCCAACTGTTATGGTTTCGACCACTCGAGAATCGGAGAGAGCGGGAGGTATGGCCCAGCATCGGAAGTGGCATAATCCGTTAGTTCATATTAAGTCGGTCTAGTTATGTGAAGGAACGGGAACTTACTGCAGACGATATCTCTGATGCAGGAATGCCATTGACTAAGTGATGGAGATTCGTGTGTCACTGTCATCAACTATTGATGAGTTGAGTTCGGAATACCCATCCCAGGCAGACACTAGTTGTCCAGTCGACTAGGTTTATTGGCTAGTGCCTTCATACTTCGTTGCCAACTCATAGACTGTCCATCTCCCGATCGCTTCCGCTCAACACAGTGCCAGCTGAAAAGAGTTGTGTAACGGAGCTGGTCCTTTGGCATGGGATATACATGCCCAAACCAGCGTAGCATATGAAGCGTGAGTATCATCTAGCGTGGGAGATCTACTTATTAAGCCCATGTGACGTGCCTCAGCATCTCTATTCCGGATAGGAGACATCGGTGCCAAAGCAAAGAATTTTGTACATCGTCTGCGCTTTTCTGATCTACAAAGCGGTTTGGATCGTACCACCGCCATGAGTGATCTCACCTCTAGCCAGTCCAGCGGGACTCATACAACTAACCAGGTAAGTTAATTGACTTCATATCGGTTGGATGGCCTGCAAGCTTGATTGTAGCACGAGTTTTGTAGCAGCCCTTTACACTTCGCAGGTGTGAAGCGCTACCAAATCGTGCGGCGCAATTTCTGAGGTCATTTAACATCACTCTTCTTTGAAGGATATGGACCAAAAAGGGCACTGTCGTCCGTGTACTCAATTTATATGGGCGATTATCCAGAGAACACTTCTATCTCCGAGTTTTCAGAGGCTGTGGAGGAGTTTCAAACAGCACATCCAAAATGTTGAAGTTAAGTAGTGAGAAGGGCACACTTGTCTTACACTACTGGGCTTGGTGAACTCGGATGCAAGCTTGTCGTGAACCCGTACGCACCCATAGCAGTCTGCATACGGTTCTTTCACAAGGGATAAAATTTAGAAGGTGAACCTTTGATCGTCAGGTACCGCCATAGTTTCGGACGATATAGGGAGTCGAAAGCAACTGTGAGCTCAAAAGAGCGACCAATGTTGGACGTCTGAAAGACACTGGTCAGGAACTCGTCTTGAATTAAAGTAATGGTCGATTCATCCCTGGCTAGGGTAAAAACCAGCTTGTTTCTCACGAATGTTTCGCCTCAACTAACCTGCGCAAAACAATGCCAGAGAACGCCTTGGGTGTGACAGCTACGAGGCTGATGCTGCATTGGTTTTTGCATGGCATTTTTGTATCCTTAGGGAAAATAGGATCATGGTTAAAGTGCTGCATTCCACCGACACGCAGTTTTCGCCCCAAATCTTCCACATTGGCTGTCAGACTGTTCATCAGGGTGCCACTACCTTCGAAAAGTGCAGGGAGAAGACTATCCGGGCCGAATGCTTTGTCGCGTCGGAAGAATGTTATGTCGCGCTGAATTCCTCTTTCTCAAGGTGTGCTGGTATTGATGTTACACTCAGGCTCGTGGGACTCTTCCTACTGACAGAGTTCTTAACCAGTGTTCCGAAAAAAACGGACTATCTGTTCGTGTTTGGTCGATATAAGTGGTCAGGAGCCCGCTTGTCTCATGAAAGCAGCTCACTCAGAGTAACAGATATATCCCTTCTCTACATTTCCGGTGTTCAGTTGTGATACCCTTTCAGTTCATAGCCGCGATGTAACCCGAAGAGACACGAGGACCGAGGTGGTGCTGGGTCGCCCAGTAACGACCTAAAAGCGAGCAGTGCGTTCCAAACACGGGCTTCCCCATCAGTATCTTGCGCATTAACCATCAAGTTACCCAACATGGTGCCCATAGCCTCCGTGAACTTTGAGCGACTAAAGCACTTCCAAAGGCATCCGTTTTTCATCCCATCTATCCCTTCGTTTCTCCTACAGGTGGCATTTGTTGATGTCTTGAGCTGCTTCATAAGCCCGAGCTGGCTCAGTGGCTAAGGCTCGAACTTGCTACCGGAAGGTCCATGGTTCGAACTCAATCACGGCATCTCAACTTCTGTCTAATCTTGTGTAACCTGGAATCTCAGCTCTCGCGCCTCCTTCGGGTAGCGTGGCAGCCGAACACCGAAAAAGCATTATAAATCAGAGATTTTTTTGTTTATTTTCGAACTGCTTCCTAGTTGGGTCGCCAACAAGTGTACCAAGAAGTGAAGAATCTCAGGGAACAAACAGCTATTCGAAGAGTTACTTGTGATTAGTTGTGGATTGTCAGGTATATTGATTGTGACAAACAGCTGGTGGTGGAAGGTTGACTTAGGAGCCAAAGGTTTCTTTTTGTGAAATTCAGCTGTCTGATGTATAAAACGCATGAAGTCATTCAGCAGTCTTACATGCCATAATTTACGTTTAGAAGCCTCTATACAGGAGAGAGAATCTGTGGTGTTCAATTGCATGTGTCAACTTTCCGTCAATAAAACGCTATCCTAAGGGTTTTGAAAGCTCATAAACCCATTTACATGTAATTCCTCCGCTTATGACCCCCTTTTTTGTAGTTTTTGTGACTGCTGAATAATTTCATACAGACCTTTGGTGTGTTAGTTTACTGACGTTTGCAGATTTCATTTGTTCACTTAGGTCTTTGTTCAGATAAATTTCCAGTACATTTTCCGCCGATCAAAACATTTGGTCAAACTGCTGCAGCAACCAAAGCTAATTCAGGTGGAGAATTTACGACTGGGCTAGCCCACCCAGGTACATCGGCACAAACTGCAGTATCCGAGTAGACCACGCCTCGGTGTTTCGGTCCAGTACAGGCTGTTTGCTGGAAATAGACTGTATTGTACTCTATCCGTTCCTCCGGTTTTGTGGAAAACGGAAGGCGCTACAAGATCTTTTAGCACGATCTGTTCTGGAAGTTGGTGCTCAATATGTCCATCCCTAGTTGCAACAGCTATCCGCAGTTTTCATCGCCGTAACTACAAAAATAGTCCAGTTGCCCTTGTCGGATGCGGATCGACCGACTTGAATGCATCTCATGCAGTTGAGAAAGTAGACGTGAAACTATCCCGTGCAAGCTCACGTCGCACAGGATGTGTGCATATTACTCAAGGCACTCCTTTGCATACTCCGGATCCAGAATCACAACAATAAAGCTGGTTGTTCCTCAGTCGTCTAACCCTTTTAAGGTGGCGAGTAACGTAGGTTGTTCCAGTGACAGGGGCAAGGCGGTACGCATGTACAGGGGCCAGTGTGTTTCAAGTGATTATTGAACCTTGGTAGGGGTGGGGAGAAGTTGGAAGATTGAACGGAACCATGTGTCACAAGGTTTAGACAGTATCCTTGTCAAACAACTCCCACATTGGCTTACTTACAGTTCCGAAATTCCTCAGTGTGCTATGTTTCAGTAAACCTAGTGCAGCCTTCATGACCTGTATGACTGATAAATCACATACAAAGATCGTCTTCAAACGTAGGTGTTATACATTTCTGAGGTACCTAAAGATCCTGCTTTTATCACTAAAAGTGTTTGAGAGTGTACCATGGATAGTTCCGGTCATATACACATAGGCTGGTCAACCAATGCAGGGAGAATGTTACCGTTTTCCAAGAAGACAAAAGCTGCTACCTTGTTGTCGGGCTTGAGTGTTGCAATGATCCCGCGGGTTACACTGGTTTTAACTTCGTTTCACAAGGCTCACTCATCGCCCATGGGGAGCAGTCAGAGCGAGCTCCCGCACTACGAGTAGCCCGTGTTACAAGGTAGCCTGGAGGTAAAGCCATACTGTCTTATGCGATAGGAGTGCGAAGGAAGGGGACATCTTAAATGAAACATTTTCGTCTCCTTACTGTCGATGTATGTTGTACCTCCCAAGACGCCTACAAGGCCTCACCGCTTAAGACGAGCCCAGATATTCTGCATTCCTTTTTTCGGTATCTGGTGATTCTAACGTAATGGCTGTTGGTACATATGGTGTAGAATTTGCAGCCAGACCTAGGACGCTTTAATGTGCTGGATCCCAATAAACAGTCGCATTTACGCCGTACGGCTATTTGGTTGAGTTAACTTCAATGCAGTTCAATGCGGAAAACATGTTATTAGTCGTGCCACTGTACGTCCCGTTAGACCAAAGTGCTGAAGTTGGGAAAGACTGGTTTTATCGAGGCGTCACGACTGGTCCGGTCGGCAGCTAGCGCGGATATTGTCATCTTGGTGGGTGATATGAACGCCCAAATTGGACGACTGAGCCCGTAAGAAGCATAGTTAAGTAGCACACTTGGAGTCGATTCTCATTGTAAGGATACTGTTTTCATTTTAGGGTGACCACAACCGTAGCATCTGGCATCAGTGTGTTTTTGGTGCGCGCGGTATCGCTGATAGTGTGCTACAAACCGAACTTGCTAATAATCGGCCAGACCTGGAAGAGCGTTTCGTCTTGACTTGGATTTTTAACGTTAGCTTGCGGGAGACTTCCTCTCAGTCCGAAGGTTACCGAAGAGGATGTAGCTTACTTAGAGGCGAGACAGAAACGAACGCTACCGGCGGAACGTTTCTAGACATAGTTCACCTACGTTCCTAACGTCGTTTTTTGGTAGGATTATGAAAGGGGATAACTATATCCCTTCCTCTTCCCCATCAAAGTATCATCTCCAGCTTCAAGATAAACTTCTCTCAACGGTCACATCGAAGAAGAATACCAGTATTGTAGCATTGTCTCTATCTTGTTTGAATTAGCTGCTACAGCTGCATTATTGGTTCGCGACCAACCAATAGAATGAGGCTATCTGGTCGCAGTCAGTCTCATTTTGCTGTATGTAGTTCTGTCCCGTCGACAGCTACGGTTTTCCCTTTCACTGAAGCGCTCTCTCCGACGTTCAACAGCAATTTTCCTTTTTCAGCTCTTCGCAACCGTTGCCGTTACTGAAGCTTTGGTTAACTAGCAGCAGGTGGGGTACATGCGACGTATCTAAGTTTCCCTGAGAATAATGGGTGAAATTGATTGGACAAACTACTAAAATAATGCTCCTTTCATCTTCGGGTATTTTGTGGTAGTTTTTATGAATATAGCAGGCGATCGGTAGAGGGAGGTGGTAATCCCATCTTCACATTCCACAGTATCATTGGTAATTTTCCGCCCAAGCTTAAATTGTTTAGCTATTTTTTATTTATTCACAAATAGACGTATGTTGATGAGACAGATCTTGGGCCTGTGTTGCTGGGGTATTCGTACCTGCTATTAGGATACGTGCACGTAGCATCACTCGACTAGAAGACATTGGGTGGAACGTCAGTGTATTTGCAACCTACAGGCCAAAATGTTGGTGCCTTCCTTAGTCGCTAGTCAACCGCACGTCCACGCCGGTACCATCTTGTTGCCTTAACACCCGAATGGGTCACGTGCTGTACTGTTGCAGTTCGATTTGTCTGAAAGGTCTTCCTCTTCCACCGTAGTCACAGTCGGTGACCTTGTCTGTGCTTAATTTTAACCATAGTCCGAAATCGTATGGTTGTTCTGTAGCATTGGCAGACGAAGTTTAAAAACGACGCAAGTTTTCTTGCTGTGATACAACGACCACCACGACAACCAATACCACATATCTAGTGACTGATAGCACAACAATGAAGGTAGTGGAAAGACCTTTCGCGAAGGCGCACGCGTGAGGGGAGGCAAAAGTGACGATGTAACGAGTGTTCAGTTCAATTTGCCGTGATCCGTGGAGTGAGATTTCTGGGTGTGCAGCATGTGGCAGCGAATATTACATGATGGGAACCGTGAATGTAGGAAGGCAGTGAAAACGAAAAGAATAGTGGGTTAATTATTAAAAAAATAGAACAGGAACATCAACGCCACTGTTTGCTTGGCACTGTCATGTCGATCGAGTGAGTATCTGATAACTCAACGTCGCTGACAATACACACCTGTGTAGCTAGGGCCCCGCGGTTGTGTTCTTCATGTTTTTGTTCACATCGTGCGTTTTCAACCCTCTGCTATTTTTCACTCGTCACTTTCTTCAGCATACACAACACTGCGAGGTGATTGACAGAAGTAGATTAGTGTATTTGGTGAATCTGCACCAATTCATCGGTCGGGCAAGCGGTTGATTTGCTACCGAAAACCAATAGCTTCGTTTCCTCCCTGCTAATCCTGTGCTCTCATGGTACAGTAGCATGAAACTCTGGGTGTTAGCAGACAAGCACTCTTACTTTGTTTTCAACACACAGTGGCCGGACAAGTGACACTGGACGCACTGCCGCGTTGTACCAACGGTCTTATATCTTGTCAACCTCAGAGTTTCCTAGTGTAAAAGAAAATAGATCGGACTGGCATTCACCTCGTCAGCATCGCCATCTGACCAGATTGGTGGCTTTGTCAACTATCTCTATTGGCTCTGATGTAGTGATAAACTTTCGTGGCTTTCGTTTTGTTATAGCACCTTGTGCCTTGATTGGGCTTGGTAACATTGTTTGTGTTAGGTGGCACCTGGTCCCTGTGGCGCGCTTTGGTCTATACTCTCAAGCTCTGTAAGGTCCTCCCCGAGAAGTTTGACATCATGATTGGTGGACATAACAAAGGTTTTTTCAGTAAGTAATTCGAGTATTTCGAAGTTGAATTATAGAGGTGATAACGGATAGTCCTGATAAACACCAGTTTTGGTTATGAACTCAGAGAAATGGACTCCGTAGTTGTTGGAAAGTGAGGATAAGAGAGCTGTGACGAAGATGTTGAGAGCATTTTGAGAGACATATACTGTCAACAAACAGCGTGGATCCAGACATTGCTTCTAGATATGAGAAAACAAATGTTGGCCTTCTATTTATGTGTGTAATGGTTTTCGGGGAATTATCACAACGTGAAGATGCTAAGCATCCGGGTCCAGCTAAGCAGTTCCTTGAAAGACTCCGTACGTCAAAGTTTGGACACCCCTTTCTAATTATTAGTATCACTGATCATTATTTCTATTGGCTCGACGTTACGGAAGAGTTGGACTGTAATTTCGTCGTTTCCAGTCACCTCCAATTTCCCATTTCTTGGGACCTCTAGGCACCACTCATCCTAATCAGTCTTAATACTGCAAGTCAGGCGTTGTTTCAGACATTTTGACGAATCGCACTGTTTCCGCATTAAGGTCACTTTCCTCTCCTGGACATGGGATACGGAGTACTGTAGTGTGCACAGTTAAACTCCGAATTTATAACGTTCTCCATTCAGTCGACCGCTTTGCCCTGCTTTTGATAGTTATCTGGACACTTGTTGTTGATAGATGGCTGAGTGTTGCAGTCAGTGGTTTTCATCCTGGTGAAATCCCTTCCTGTAGATCCCAGTGAAGCGAGCCTTAGCGTGGGTACGGACAACAGAATTATCTGAAACCCTGCAGAAGTAGCTATATTCTTGAAAATAAGATCGTCATCTCTACCAGGGTCGATGTGGCTGCTTGATTAGACACGGTTGGAAGGGTTTCAGGTAACACGATTCTCACATTTGAGCCGAAGTTTGGTTCTTGCGATAAACCTACAGCGATTAGTGTATGGCTGTACGATGCATTGTTTTTTGCGTTATTTTTGCCGAGTCGGCTTTGATGTCTACCGATTCCTGTCACTCGAATCGCCGTCCATAATAGGACGTCTGTGCACCTTGCTATTCGACGCTCTGGAAATTCCTTCTTACAAGATGTGTTTGACAGTGTCACTGCTCTACTATGTTGATACATATCGAGATAACGAATAAACTTCCGACTGGTAGACTCGGTTAGCCCTATTGCACAGTCGGAATCCACTTAAGCAGAGCTTCCTCAGCTCTCAAACAACAGTGCAACGGCTATACGATCGCGATTGCGGTACCGCTTTCAGATCACCCGATATGCGGAGTGTAAAACGTGCGGAAGTCCGACTGTCTTTGACCGCATCACCGTAGTAGGGTCTTGTTTTGGAAACACCACACATTATTCCTTAAAGAGGAAAGGATATGAACAAGGGATGATGGAATGCTGTCAACAGACGTAGCTACTTGGGGCACATTCCTTGGTTTTCACTTTTCTTAGTGAATGACTAGCGGTGTACGCTAGATGTATGAGGTTAGAAGCAATCTATGTTACTGGAGGGGTAAAAAAACACTTGGAACTGGCAGGTAAAAGGAATTAATTATTGTTCCTACAGCGTGTGTTCAGCTGTTACTTTACGTGTCTGGGTCGAAATAGGTTTAGTTGAGATGCCCAACCTGGAGACGTTGACTCAAAAGTCCGACACAAAACAGTTAGGGAATGTTCCGGTATCTTGCCCGTAGCCTCTCGCTCAACGGTCTTAGCCGCGAGGCAGCATTTATCCTTGAGAGACTTTATCCGAAACGAACAAATCGATAACCCGACCAGTTTAGTTCTAGGGGGCTCGCTTAGCCAGAAGAACTATCGAGTTCCGCGCACAACATACGCTTTTTGAGTGGCATCAGACGTTTTCAAAATGTAGTTAAACGTCAACGAATATATCTTTGGCGATCACGGTAAGGACTTGTGAGATCAGAGTGTGCGACTTTTGGGGTCAATCCATCCTAACGCCTCCATCCTCGCTTCAATACATATAGCAGTACTGTTCGCCTGGAGGGAGCACCTTACAGCTTTCGCACCCAGTGAATCTATCTCAGACCCTCTTATAGTACGTGGTTTCACCAATCTTTTTATGCCTCCCGTCTGGTTTTGCCATAACCGGCGATGAAGTAGTAACGAACATTTATTCCACTGGAGCCCGTTTGATGTCACTGGTTTGTGTTTCGTTTTGATGATTCCTGTCGACTCCTTACGGTGGCTACTTATAAATCCGTCAAAGTGGGCGTGTGTTGTGACTTGAACGTATAGTGATTCTGCATAAGGAAGCAGGGGCGAAAATCTTCCATTCCATAGGGACTGTAAACCTTGTATCACGAATTCTCCAAAGGATGATTTTCTTCCCCGCGTATCCGGATGTTTCTAGTTGCTTTTGTGAGCATGCTCAGGAGCGGAAGCTTCCGTGGCACTGATACTGTTGCCTATCGGTAACTGAGACGTATTGGATCAGCACTGTCAAAGTGCATAGTGGTCATCCCCATGTCAGTCAAGTCATTTTCGCCAAGGGATTTCAGTAGCACCTAGCTGAATTCCAAGAAGAACCACAAGACACATGAGGACCTAGCACAAAAGCAATTTAAAAACTTGATGACCATTGAATGGTAATACCTTGAGTTGTTCTTCGTACCAGCTCCGTTACCTTTCATCCGTTTGGTAACTATAACATTTCAACCAATAGTATTGTGTGCTCACTCTTGCTTAGCTCGTCCGCCAAGCAGAAACCAGTCAAAGCAAATGGAGCTCTCTAACGAGATGTTTGAGTGTATCGGCAGGGCATACAACATCAACCATTTGACCTGACAGTCGCTTAGTAAATCTGGATCAGTGACTCCTTTCGTGATGTTTTATTTTGGAAACAGGTAAGGCCTTCAAAAATCAAGAAATGCAGCTTCCCTGGGCTTCGAATTTTTACCTCCTCTCACAGGACTAGCACGGCCAAAATCTTTGTTGCCAAAATACCCTATCCTCGGAACGGTTACGCTCAGAGAAGGAGAACCATATTGTCTTCGGCCGATAGACATTTCAACGGTTAGTGACAGCTGGAGGGAGTAATTTGCCCTGTAGGACCTGGTTTTCTGTTGAATATCGGAGGCCGTGGTGCGGTCTAACCATCACAAACTATAGGTATCATCGATTTGGTATGATTGTGGATGAAGTCAAGCTTACTCTCTATCTCCCTCTTCCTGCATTTCCGGTCAATTTGTGTAGCATCTTAACAGATTGTACTGGATGTGCTCTGTTGCTGATATGCCTGTCTATCGTTATGTATTGTTTGTTATCCTGCATTTCAATATATTTTCTCCCTTTTCAGGTTTTTTGACGTGTCGACTGCCTTTCCATATTGCACAAAATCCGGCTCTTTCAGCGCTCTGGTGTGGCGAATCTGCTGACCTGAAGGTTGAACGGTACTTTAATTCTTTGATCGGAAGTTACCACCCTTACTGTGCTGTCTGCTCGTTACTCTGGTCTCCGCAAGTACGTGTGCAACCTTTCTCTCTCTCTCTCTCCATGCTTGCTTATGTTGTTGGAGTCCTCATCCTATGGACTCTCGTTGATAGTGTCCTGTCCACTACCATACTTTAGTTTATTTTGCCCCTAAGCAGACTTTTAGTCATTGGACAATGCTCCCACGCCTTTTTTCTGTAATCCTGTAAACTGACCAATTATATCTTGCTTTCCAGTACTTCGCAAAACTGCTGTCCTCGTCCCCTCCGACATCCGTTCAGTTGACTAACGGCTCACCCTTCATACCAGAGGTGGCTTACTTTTCGTCTGATTCAGGAGAGATACCGCTTCCTTCACCCTCCGAACGTGACTGCCCAATTCTACAGTGTTCCAATTGCGCACTGACGGTGCATGCACGGTGTTACGGTGCCAGTTACGATTATCGAGTCTCGCCTGGCGAATCACCGTCTGCGAAGATGGAGCGAAAATCTCCACCTCATTCACAGGCCAAATGCGACAAAGCTTGGACTTGCGATGCTTGTTCCGCTGATACGAGGCCGGTGAGTAGTCTTTAATCCGACACATTTCTCCTGCATTCTAACTCCAAATGCTCGAATAGCGTTAATCTTGAAACACACACGTTGATTCGGAACGGTCCTTGTCCGATTTTCATTGACTCAGCTAAACACCGGAAGTCAACTTTACGTCTGTCGATCGAGTCATTGAGCCAATATTCCCTACTACGTAATGCCTTGAAAGCGGTCACTTCAGAAAATGTTAACAATAATCCGACTTCATGAGACGTAAATCCAGGAGTATCAAGTAGGATTCCATCCTCATAGGGGTGCTTTGAGCACACTTTCACGGCGGTGCCATGCCTGTCGCCAGTCAACAATTGCGATTTTCTCTGACTCCGTAGACAAATCATTTCTTCTACATATACGTGGTCTTAGAGTGATGCTCCCAAATTCTCTAGATATTAGTCAGACTTTGTTCTCTCACTTCTGATCATGTAAGTTTTAACAACGCAATGTCCTGAAGTTTTCCTGTGGTAAGTATGCCCTCCCCCCCTTTTCATTCAGTTTTTTCGTCGACATCATTATGGAATGCTCATTCCACGAGGTCCAGACTCCTGTTATTGGAATTACACTTAGAAAATGACTAGCGAATTTGGGCTACGCGGAAGTCGTTATCTTGTCATCTGACGCACTTCAGTCCACTCAGTCTACTTTAGACAGAATTTTGGACATATCCCATTGTGTCCATATGGATTTTGTCTTCAGAGTGCAATTCATTCTTTCAAGATTTTAACTCCTGCTATGTCTCTCTGAAACTTCAGGGAAGGAACTTGTTTTTGTTGATCAGCTTACCTATCTAGGCAGGTTCCTAAGCCGTATAGTGACAGAGGTTCGCCGTTCACTGTACGCATTATCAGGCCGCGAACATTGTTTCCGAACGTGCGTCGTTTATGGCGTCAGAAACGAATTTCATTGAACTAATGCACCATGTTCACAAGATGACTGTAAGATTGGTTTTGCTGTTTGGTTTGAAACTGGGTTTCTTCGATCCGAAGACATCAGGCGGATTCAAGCGTCTAATTCTCGATGTCTTTACCGCTTGGTTGGCTGCAGCATGTTCGAAATGAAGAGGTTTGCACTTGAGAAATTGGGATGAATCAAAATCACTAGAGTGGTACGTGAAACTCATCAGGTTTAGGTGTCTAGGCCCAACCTAAAGCCGTGGTGGTCGGGCTTTAGTGCTGCAAGGATGCCGCGGGCCAAACTGACTGGAATTTGGATCCACAATGTGCAACCGTGCCAAAAAGGTCAAAGGAAAGACCAAGAGCAGCGAGACCCCATACTACGAGTAATCGTGCTGCGAAGCGGTCTGGGGGTAGAGTCGTATTGTCCTCCACGATAGGAATGGGAAGGCAGTCTGGTGTTTTCTCCCAGGTGAGCAGCATGTTTATATTCCTTGAAACAACGATGCTGCCCTCCCCCGAGGAAGGACGGGTTAGAAAATGTCGGCCCCAAATACCGCGCACTCCGATCGCCCGAATATTGACCGTGACCTCCGGCACATTATTCAATACGGTCGAAATAGACTTAAAACCAAAGAGTCTGGTGCTGCTCGGAGGGCACCCTCTGTGCGCTACCGCCTTATTCCCTGCGCCCTCAGATTAGGCCAACTTGCTGCAGCCGAGCAGGTCGAACTCTTGAGTCATCGGCTCCGGGAGGGGTTGCCAACTTAAACTCTACTGCCCGCTGCCTCGCGATTAAGGTCCGAGGCTAGAGGCAGGGTCGCCGAACAAAACCCCACATCCTCCCACTGCCTTTTGGGTTAGACCTTTGAGTCAGAGGCTAAGGACAGGGTCCCCGAACAAAACCCTACGTCTTCCCACTGCCTTGTGCGTCAGACTTTTGGGTCGGAGGCTCTAAGTGCAGTAAATCAACCAAACCTTTCTCGGCCTGGGCAACCGGGAAGTGTCATTTCCCCCCACAGTTCTTTGTCCACCGATATCGCTCCCCAACCCCTCCATTAAGTAAACAAACGTTGCTAGGTCATTTGACTGTCAGTTATCCGATCGATGGGCCTTATGCACCCACTACTTATTACCAATAAACAAAATAACACCCTTCTAAATCCACGAGATCCTTTCTACATAGAAGCTTTTAACGTGTGCACTTTATGTCAAATTGGCAAACAGGCAAATTCTTGCCGAAACCCTTGAAATTGATGTATGCTGTGTCTCTGAAACATGCATACAAGACCCAAGCGTAATTATGCATATCAAAACGCCAACAACGAACTCTACCATTCTCGAAGAACTAACATAGCTCAACGGCATAGGTCTGAGATAGCTCAACATCCCTCTACAGTAAACCGATACTGTATTGGTAGTGAGCACGTGGATGAAACATGGCAAAATGTGGATGAGCTATGCTGGTGGCGTTCAGTACTGCCTGTCCGACCTCTCCGATACAATCCAATGACCATCGCTGGTCCTGATTGATGCCAGACACTCCGTACCAGCAGCCAACGAGTACGACGACGCTTGCAAATCCCTGAAACGCAAAATAGAGAAGAGCCGAAGGAAAAAGCGAGAGCTCTGGTGGACATCGAAAGCTCGGGAGATGGACGCTTTTGCTATCCGAAACAGCCGTGCCCTTCATCAACGGATACGATCGACTGGCCCTGGAAAAGCAACGGTCAGTGAGGCGATGTGTGAAAAAGCTCACTAATCCACTTGCAAAACGTCGACTGGAAAGGGCCCTGTGCACGGAAGAAGTTGATCAGACAGCGGCCCAAATTGAAGTGAAGAACAAACTTCGGGATAGTGGATATCTAGCTAGTTTGATTAAACGTCAATTGCGAAGGGTGTTGGTACCGGTAACGAAACCAAGCAGGGAATGGATCGGGACTGCTGTAATTCCATATAAACCAGGAAGATCGGAGATTATTCGGAGGATTCTAAACACGGCTAACATAATAGTAGTTTTCCGGAAGGGAAACACTGCGCTCTGCACTGATGCATTTGAAGGATCGCCTCTCGGCAAACAGAACCAGGGACTGTGTCTGCAGAATTAAGTGTAACGACTGCACTAAGGTCTATATAGGACAGACGGCCAGGAAACTTCACACCAGAATCGGAGAGCATTGAAGGAAAATAAACAGGCCGCCGAGAAACGCAGATGAAAATCGAGTGCTGCTGAAAGACTGCAATTGCGGAACATGCACTGGATATGGGACATAAAATAGATTTAGAAAATGTTGAGGTTTTGAAGCGATGACTACGGTCCATCTCACAGAGACTATTGGCCGAGGCGGTAGAAATCGTCGAGCATCCCGGTGTTAACAGAATCGAAGGCGTGGAACTGGCGAGCATGTGGAGAACGGTCTTGGATCAGTCGAGCTGACACGTGTTGGTGTGCGATTATCAGGGGGAGTAGTCATCATCTGAATTCCGCTTAACCTCACTCACCTTCCCTCCCGCCAACCAAATGGCTTTAAGACCATTTAGTTGACCAACTTGTTGACCTGCTCACTTGGCATGATGAAGCTTTTGTGTTAAAAGCGAAACGTTGCCTAGTTAAAAAATACCGATTGTTTACCAAACCCTTCTGAAACGATAGACACATTTAAGGATACACCAGGTGTTTCTCGAATACACTTGAATAGCTGACTTCGACAGTAGTTCGAATCGCATAGTTGTTGAAGATAGTAAGGGACTTTTGAATTTTTAATAATTCGTTGATTTGAGTCAGTCGATGTTTGAAAGCGAAGAAGTACTCACCAACTGTTTCATTCTTGTGGTGGACCACTAGTAGTATGTATATCACGATTCGTTTGATAGATTCCTACCCATGACCGTCCAGTCAGTAGTCGAACTGTACCAAGAATCCCAAGACTGGATGATCAACTCCGCGAATAAGTTATACAATGACAGGATATGTCGCGACTCGTCTTTCGGTCATTCGACTTAAATCACATTATCTGACTTGATAAAATGGTCAATCGCACAAAGTGCACACCTAGATGGCGTCAAATTCGCACGTAGACGTTCAACTCACCTTCTTGTACATAGTGGTCGTTAGCGGCGAGAAGTTTGTGCGATTTTGGAACTTTGCGCTTAGTTGTTCGCACGTATACGACCTTGGAACTGGAATGAACGTGATTAGGACAAGTAAACTAAAAAAGAACGAAATTAGTAAACGTAAACTGCACTGGATTCAAATGCAAGTAAAGCGCCTTCACAACCAGCTTGTCAGAGGTCCGAGCTTGTGCATCCATAGTTTCGGATGGATCCTCTCGCGCTTGCTAAACACTGCTTTCGTCCCCTGGAAGATTCTCGTACTTTGGTCAAACTAAAGTTCTGGACAAGTACCTTTTAGCCGTCTGGTGAAATCCGGGTAAAATACAAGACATTGTGTATTCATTAGGTGAAGTTAGTATTACAGGGATTTCAGTTTTGATTAGGTAGTCTGGGAATCAGATGCGCAGCCCTCATTCAGTCTCAGTGCACGTTGCAATGCATGTATGTTCTCCCTATGTAGGTTCACCCTTTTGTTTGCGTATAACATAAGGACGTTCGAATCTGTTTGCTCTAACTATCTGCACCCTACTTCCTCATTTTTCTTCGTGTATTCTGTGCTACATGAGAGGCGGTGCAATTAAGCGGCTTGCCAATCCTGTCAATAAACACACGGGGCGCCCCTATTGGGCTCATATTGTTTGTTCCTTGGCGAACCCAGGATGTCGGTTCATCAATATCGTCGAACGTTTGGCCGCCGTTTCCGCACAGGCAGTTTCACGTGCTTCAATGATTGCCGAGAACAATCCTGTGGATGAGGTCGCTTCTACAGGGAAAGTTCCTAGCTCCTCTAAGGCACCAGCCACTTTCGATACCCGTTACTCGTTACCGTCTTACTCGTCGTCGACCGTTCCAGTGCGTGCTAATGTTTGTGGTTTGAAGTCCAGACCGAGAAGACAGCCCTTGACGCGGGATTTGTATTATGATCATGATGAAGAGTGAGTCGATTGCACACTTTTGTTTCAACTTGCAAAGCAACATTTTTAATTTACCTGTATGTTCCATTTTTTGCTTCCTTTCATCGTCATTTGAGTCTATGGTAATTTGGTTGGCCAGCGCCAACGCGAGCTCTTCTTTACTTTGATGTGTCTTCACTCTTCGGCTTTATTATACGCTTACAAATTGATTCCAACCAGCTTTTGTTTGGAAACGGATATAAATGGATCGGATTGAGGTCCCTTTGCAGCAGCGAGCTTCCTCAGTTGGAAGATTGCCAGATACCCCAGTTCATCAACAATTGATCAACCTTCATTACATCGTGAACTTGATATCAAGCCCTGGGGCCCTAAGTTTTGTTCCGCCCGTCCAGTAATGTCCCTACTCTTTGTCACTGCGGTTCACACAATCAATGCCTTCGATTCAGTTCTGCTTTGCGGGCTTTGGACGTATCGCATTACCCTGTCTATACAGTTCTCGATTATTTTCGGTTTGTTTACTTCAGCATAAACCCCTCGACTACCGACTTTGAAAAATCGCACTCTGAAGGAACAAAGCGTTCTTTTCGTGTTAGCCCCACAAAACCTCAAGCTCGATTTCGTGGACGACGTCCGCTTTCCTCCAGCCGTACTCAATTGTGTTCGGGTTCGAAGAGCACTCCTGGTGAGGTAGCCGAAACTTGTTGCGTTTGTCTCTTACCATCTCGTGGTTTCCTACGAATGGCCTCTTGTTGGTGTCGCACATGTTCCGCTCGCTATCACGTGACATGTGCGCAAATGGCGGGCGTCATGATTGGTACGGATCTGTACCCGAATACGTTCTACCTGGCCTGCGATTCTCATCCGAGTTCAAACCCTTTTGTGAGTGATTTTCTGTAGTGTTCTTGGTTAGCCATTTTTCCGACGTAACTCCAATATTTATGCCGCCATCCTCTTCTGGCTTCTTCTTTTACATTATTCCACCTCTGTGGAATAATGTAAGTGGCATAAATGGGAGTATATTTGTTTTGATGAACGTTAGTTTCGTTTCACTTTCATCTATACCTACCTCTGCCTATCGATTTTCGGCTGTACCCATTTCAGTTATTGGACAACAGCTTCAGGTACCGGTCTTTTTTTTACTTTACCTTCCTCCAAAATGTGACGTGCATTAAATGGCAATGCGTGTCTGGAGTATTCCTTTGCCGAACCCGACAGCGGAACATCTGTTTTGAACTCTGGTATGTTCTCGATGAAGATGACGATGGTGGTCCCATTCGACTGCATCGCACGTCTCCAACGCTGTGGTGGTCAGTGAGCGCGAGATGACTCAGTGGTTAAGGCGCGAACTTTCTGAACAGAAGGTCCGTGGTTCGAACCTGACCTCTTCATCTCTGCTGCTCCTGTCTAGGCTTGGGCAACCTGGTATTATCTTAGCCCTCGTGCTTCTTCCGGGTGGCATTGTAGCTAGGCACCGAAAGGATGCTACGGCCGAACCCTCATGATTTTATCTTGTTGGCGGTCAGTTAGTGGGACGTGCTGTGGACTACAACTGAAAGCGTTATTCGTATAAGAGTGGAGCGTAAACTGACGTGTGAAATTTAGGTTTCATTCGGATTCGAGCAAACATCTTGAACGCCGCATAAACGTAACTTTATCCCCTGAAGTGAAATCGTTCACTTTTACTCTATGCTGCTTCAGTGTATGACAAAAACTCTAATGCAAAGGTTAAGTAGCCCGCAGCAAACTCTGTTTGGAACATCGATTAATATGCTCGTTGATATTCTTACAAACCGTAACTTATAGTGCACATCATCTTGCGCAGAAAGTTGTGGTGGGCCCTTCGGAGAAGAAAAGAAGTCAGGTAAATCACTAGAAATCGGGTCGAATCCTGTGAGCACGTGTGACGAGTGTTTGATGGTCGACGTGCATTTCTTCCCGGACAGCGTAAAGTTCGAACAGTTACACATCCGACTAGTTGTGGTTTAACTAGTTTCATCGGGAGTCGGTAACGCCATCGAATTTTGCAACTGCTTCCACCACTAGCAAGAGCTGACTAAGTTTCGTCTGGACTGGAACTGTGCCAAGGTTTTGTGCAAAGCTCGGAATCGGGAACCTGGTACGTCGGACCAAGTGCTTTATACTCTTGCTCAGCCCATTGACCTGCTGTCATATTAACATGGCATGTTTATGATCTATGCTTGGGCTTATATGGAGGATAATCAAGTGCTATGCCATATCCTGTGTTCACAGCTTTCTTCCATGTTTCGCAAAAGTTCACTGACCCTGTCAGACTGTTGGCAGTGATTTAAAAGAAAGCAGGCACCCAAGTATCCATGGGTGCCATTACCTCAACGTCCCTTTACAACCGTATGTTAATTTGTTACGCCGTTTGCATACACGTACGACACGCGTTTTGGTTGCACCAATTTCAGCGAAAGTTATCCTTCTAATCTCGTTTGCCGATTGATAGTCGCTCATTTAATCTGTCGTGCTTTCCTCTCGTGTTTAAGATACATGACCTCTCGGACAACGACCTCATCATGCCCGGCGACTCAATAATAGTTCGACAACCTTCAACACCACCGAGCTTTGTTCCCGCCGTTGCCGAGCGTCTTGTTACTCCTCGATATTGTCGAATCGCCTTTCCCGACGGAACATTCTCTACAGATACTCCACCTAAATATCTGGTCGTAAGTTCTGAGGCCTGTTTTTTTCACCTCCAGTCATCTATCCCTCAGTGGTAAATCTTCGGTGTTGCCTGAATGAGTGTCTGAAGGTGTAAGCACCTCGGAATGATTGTAGTAAGGTAGCACTAAGTCCCTTCCCTGTCCATCTTTATTTTTTTCTTCTCAATAGGGCTTTCAAATAAATCTTGGTTGTACGGCAACGAAGCATCGCTGTTGAGCACTGTCATGCTGTCCGTGATGATGGTGAAATCTTTGGTGAGCATATCACCTTGGCTTTTTATTATTACGAAACGGGTCCTGACCAGCCCTATCTCATTAATCTCTGAGTAGATTTTTCATGGTGATTTTGACGTAAGAAAGTCGCAGTTGGTTGTCCAACCTATTTCACAGCACCAAATATACGTGACAATTTTGTCAAAATGTCTACCAAGTCCATCGTAGAAGGAGGATGAGAGATCCAAAAGAAGTTATCTCATGTGTGTACGTAATGCACTACTGATAAGGTTGCTAAAAATTCTTCGACAGCCCACGACCGCTTTCACCCTTCTTGGGGCTCATCAGGTAGGTGCAGTCCCCGAGTTTCCGTCAACCTTATGTTCTACTTGAACCCAAATTGTGTTTGTCTGGTTTGTGTATCTGTGTGTGGTCTGTGTGTTTGTCTGGTCAACAGCCGAGTTAGCTCTCAATCCAATATGCCGGTTCATATGTAGCTCACGTTCTCACCAAGGTGGAACTCTTGACTTCTTGATTTGGGACATGCCAGTTTTGTCCAGACGACCAGGAATCCACATGGGGTATCGTCGGTATCACTTTCGCATTGCGCTCTTTGGCTAGTGTTTTACTCCCGTCAATAAGGTGTTTTCCCTCACCGTGAATGTGGTCGACAGTGTCTCCATCCGCGAGTTTCATTCACGTTGGCCTGTTTCTGAAATTCATTCACTTCAAACAGCGAGTGGAAGCTCGTCAAGTGGCAAATAAATTGGGGAAATCGCTTCCTACCGCAATATTTATCATTTGCTTGGTGGAATAATATTCATTGCTAGTTGTAGACTCCCACTGTCTGTTAAGTTTTTATTTCACTTACTGAACGGTCTTAAGTACTCAAATAGTGATTTCGCTTCACAGAGCGTCTAGATAGAGAACCACGATTTTCAGTCATCTCTCAGGTGAATCAGCCTAGGTTTTTCGTTCTATTCCCAACAGGTTCTAAGCACACTATGGACGTCTCTGTGTCGGATTTCCTACACAGCTGTTCGCACACTCTCCTGTATAGTCGGATGTCAGTGTAATAGCCCCACTGTACTCGTTTACAATTTTAGGAAATTTTTCCTGGTAACTCTGCTGCAAATATTCTTTGATTGAACTATTTTGTTTGGTAGCGTTCCTGTCTTACAAGTTTTGCACATTTGTTCAGTTTCTGCATTTTCATACGCACCCCTTGGAGGTGACACACGTTTGAGCACATTTGTGGATCGCATGGGTGAAGGTTGTTCGTCACACACTTCCGCACTGTTAAACTTCAGGGATACATGAAGACAGGTTCGGATGGCTGCTACGATATCACTCGCCACGGATCACTGAAAAGGAGATACATATTTTGATTGATTACTGGACCTGGTCTCTTTCATATATATATATATATATATACATGTATATATATATATAATGAGCACCGTGTTTGTGCTGGTTCTGTTTCCTAATCTGAATCAGAATTACTTTTCGCTCGTTGGTAAGTGGTGGAAATAGGTGGATTTTAATATCTGCAGCATGTACTCATTATCAACAGAGACAGCAACATCAGTGTTAATACTGATGCTTCACTCGCCTACTGCAGCGCGTACTATCCATCGTTCTATAGTTAACTGTCATGTAGTTATATTTTTTGGGAGATGAGTTTCCTAATACATCTCACAGTAACACAATAGCGGATGACGGAAACCAGCCTTAAATTATTTCTTCAAGAATAGAAGAAATTAGGAAAACCGCAGGTGTCATTGTCTCAAAGCGATGCGGAACTGTAAACTCTAAGTTGTTTCTTAGCAAGATTGTGCTCCCGCTGGACGCGCTGTTTGGGGTTGGCTCGCCCGATCAAGCGCAATTCAAGCACCTACAATGTTCTTCTATAACTTTTATCTATTGAATCATGTTGTCGGTTTATCCTTCATGATATGTGGTGTCTGTTGTCTATTTCACTAGGATATTGACTGGCGAACCAATGGATTTCCTTCAAAGGGAACCACTGTTAAAGTGCTGTGGGATGACAATATTGAATATACTGGCACTTTTCAAGGCACGACTTCAGAACAATGGGAGGTTAGTATATTCACTGTTCTCACTAGTAGGTGCCTATTTCGCCTACTTTCAGAGCATGTTTTGTAGCTTGGTTCTTAACAAAACGTATCGGAGTGTACCTCATAAAAACTTAGAAGCTTATAGGAAGTATGCGACATATATGAATTGAGGGAGCATTAACTTTCGTGCCCACCCAGTGGCTAAACGGCCAATAGTATTCAGCATTTGGGCGTCTAGGAGTCTGCATCAATTTTATCCTAATTGCAGCACAAAACATTCATCCGGGCTGTTTGCTCCTGTACTTGTTCTACTTCGCGATGGAACTCCCTATGAAGGAGTAAGCTTACTCCCAGTAGAGTATCTTATAAACGTACAGTATGCAGACGGCATCGCGTTAACTCCGCGTAAACAGCGTAGCGTACTTTCCCAGGGATATGTTTGTAAAAAGTTCATCTAAAGAAATGAAATCAAAGACAGCAACATCAGTGTCGACACTGATGCTTCACTGCGGTACAACCATACGGTTCGTCAAATTACATTTAAAGCCCTCGAGTGAAAGGAAGAGAAAAAGAGTGGGTGAGGGAGGGAACCTAGTGCTGGCCTATGTCCAGTATTCTGAGGTGCCTACACCTCCAACCGCTCAATCAGACAACCTGGAACCTCACTTTCTCTATATTCTCTGACAGACGTTGCCAAACAAACCGCACAGAGGCGACTATCAACGGGTATCCAATCAAGCAGAGACGCTTCCGCTCGCTCGCTCAATACAATACCCACTCCAGCATATCCAGCTGCAGCGGTCTCTGCATCATCATAGGTGCGCAGCCGGAATATGGAAGAGAGCGAGGGCGCAATCAGTTCGATCACAGTACTTGCGTCCTGCATCCTTGTTTCCGACAGACAGCATACATCAATGCAGAGGGAATCCAGCGTACGAGCAAGAGCCATCTACTGACCTGCTTTTTTCAGTGTACGACCATTAAAGGCGGCTAAGTAGACAGGCTTTCGGGGTTTGAAAACAGACTTCGAAGTGTTTAGGGTTGTAACTGAACTCGGACGTACAGAAGCTGCAGCTCAGGGTGATACAGGGCGAGCAAAACGGTCAGTCCTAGAGCTAGGACCTGCGGAGAAAGTATTTGCACTGGGGCGGGAGAGGGTGGAAGACGGAAAACGTGAAAGTGTAAGAAGGGAGGCGTCAGCAGTAGCATGTTTTCGCTTACCCGCCCTGCTGTATGCAACAAGTAATGACCCGATGGATGGCACCACGCGACTGCCGATATGGCATGAGAGTACTTTTGTAAATGTCATGATTGCACGAGGGCTGGGATATTTCCAGGGCGCCCACACCTAGACAGGAGGACTATTAGGGTCTCAACCAAAGCCTTTGGCTCAAAACCCCAACCGCAAGGCAGCGATGTTGGCTGGAAATGCAAGTACATTACCATTTTTACGGAACATGTCGCCACACGTTCCCATCCCCAACCGGGGGGTCAGGGAGACTGTGTTCGTCAGACCTCTACCCATTGACCAACCTGGTATGTGAGACTCTGTGAGTGTCGCGGGGACACCCCCTAGTATAGCTCAATGGGTCGCCGAGCCTTACCGTCACACCACGGCAAGGTCCGGTCTCTTCGTGACGGCTCTTCACGGAATATACACATTTGTACACCAATTTGAATTTAACAGGAAACTCAACTGGACCTCTCATTTATGGTATTCTTCTACTGAATGCGCTGCACATTGGCCACCTCATGTTTGAGTTAGTGCACATTCGAGATGTCACAGTTTCCGAAATCTTCTACTGCTCACGACCAGTTTTACCAGTTATGTAGGCCTATTTTCCGAGTTCCCGTCAACTCTTTATGTTCTACTTAAACCCGAACTGTACGCAATTCGCAAAGTACACTCATCTGTAAACTAATTTCCTTTTAGCGGTAGACTCGGATGAATCCAACTGAATCTCTCCGGTCTATGACATTCTTCAAGTGGATGCTGTTCAACAAGGATCGTCTCATTTTTCACTTGGTACGATATTCGAGGTACCGTAGTGTATTTTCTTGACGGGAAGTGCGCTTACCTGATAAGCATCAAAAAGGACAAAGTATTCAGCAACCTTATGAATAGTATGTTCCGTCAACAAATTCGCTTCGACACCTCGAATATCGTACCAACTGAGACATGAGATGGCCTTTGCGAAACATAGAGTATCACAAACCAGAAAGATTCAACTGGATTCAATCGAGTCTTCCATTAGAACCGAATTAGATTGCAAGTGAGTTTACTTCGCAAATAGATAATTTTATTTCTGTTTGTTTTACGTTTGACCGTACACCCAATTTATTTTTATAATCCTCTGGACATCAACGATAGGTTCGAACGAACGATGGGAAGTTGACAACCTTGTCTCGTGAACAGTTCTATCTCCGACCCGCAGTCCAGCCTCAAGGTTAGCATATACGTTCCCCATTATTCATTTTTTATCCAAACGGGCATGGTACAATAATCTCTTTGTCACCTCCCACCCAAAATTGGCTTTGTTGTACGTCCCTTTTTGGCGAATGTAAATGCTTTGTCTGCCTGTAGAATCATCATCATCATCTTCAGCTGTATGAAACCGTGGTTGTAGCTGCCACAGTTTCGTCCGCCGATGATTTGGGGAGGTGAGGTAGGTAGCTGCGCATTGGCGCGAGCTGCGTAAATGCACCACTGTCAATGGGCTGTTACGTGGGAATTGGGAAGGGGGCTATGCATTGAAGGCAATAGCTTGGATGCATGAGCGCCATTGAGGGCGCGATTGGGCCATGTCTGACAATGTCTCTAACCATTGATGTGGCCCGTCTCGGGGTCCCCATCCAGGAAGACGGCAGTGACCAGCGCAGCTGAGTTTGCTGGTAATGGCTTTTATACTTCGCTGCCAAGTCATTGTTTGACCGCCTCTGGCTCGTTTCCACCCTTCACGTGGTTGTGCGAAAAGAACCCTTCGAGGAAGTCGGTCGACTGGCATGCGCAGCGTGGCCAAGCCAGCGCAGCCTATGCAGTGTGATCAGTTCATCTATTGAGTTATTCCTCCCGAATACCATTCGACGTACTTCAGCATTGCTGATCCGGTGTTCCCACCAGATTCGGGCAATGCTCCGGACATCGGTGGTCAAACACTGAAAGTCGTTTGACGTCCTCGGCGCGCAGCGGCCAGGTTTCTGATCCGTATAGTAATACGGAGCGCACCGCAGCATTATAAACTCGACCCTTGACGGATAAGCTGATGTCACGCCTACGCCACAGGTGACGCAGGTTCACAAAAGCTGCTCGGGCCTTCCCAATTCGGATGGAAATATCATCTTTCGCGAGACCACCGGGACTATACAGCTGCCCAGGTAGACAAATTTGTCTACTACCTCAATCGGTTCACCCGCAAGCACTAGGCTAGGGTTCGGGCCCACCCAGTCTTGCACTAGCACTTTACACTTTGCAGGTGTGAAGCGCATGCCGAACCGTGAGGCGGAATTAGTTAGATTATTTAATATTCTTTGCATTACCACGGCGTCAGATCCAAGAAGAGCTATGTCGTCTGCATACTCGATATCTGTGAGCGGACGCCCCGGGAGCACTTCGACCCCAGGCAGTAGAGGCTGATAATGAGTCTTCCATGATCGTATCAATGACGAATTGAAGAGGAAAGGTGAAAGAGGACAGCCCTGTCTGACACCACTTGATGTGGTGAACTCAGAAGAGAGCTTCCCGTAGACCTTCACACGGCCGCGGGAGTTGGCGTACAGCGCCTTAAAGGTCAAGAATTTAAGGGGACACCTTTGCTCCACAGACACTGCCATAGTGCCTGGCGGTCTACAGAGTCAAAGGCAGCCTTCAGATCGAGAAACACAACCATTGTTGGTTGCTGGAAGCAGTGTCGCTGTTCAAGAATCTGTCGGAGGGTGAAGATATGATCGCATCCTCTTGCAGGACGGAACCCAGCTTGGTTTTCACGGATTTGTCTCTCTGTGTTCAGTTAACCTTCGAAGGATAAGACCAGAGAGCACCTTCGATGCCACAGCTAACAGGCTGATGCCACGGTGGTTTTCGCACAGCGTCCGCGTACCTTTTTGAAAATAGGGATAACTGTCGACATGCCCCATTCTGCAGGCACCTTCTCTTCGTTCCATATAGCACCAGCAAGCTTTGTCAGATGGGTCACCAGGGATTCTCCGCCTTCTTTGAAGAGGGCTGGATAGAGACCGTCCGGTCCTGGTGCCTTCTCACGTTTTAGTACGGATATTTCGTACTTTATTTCTTCTTCCGAAGGACGATCAAGGTTTACATTCCACTCGCCCGTATGCATTATCTCCACAGGCTGTGTTGCAGGAGGCCAGCTGAACTGCTCTTCGAAGTGTTCGGCCCATCTTTCCAGTCGACGTTTTTGGGAGTGAATTAATGAGCCGTCTTTTTCACTTATCGTTTCGCTGACCGTTGTTTTCCTGGGACCAGTCGATCGTATCAGTTGATATAGGGCACGGCTGTTTCCGTAGCAAAAGCCTTCTCCATCTCTCGAGCTTTCGATTTCCACCAGAGCTCTCGGTCTTTCCTTAGGCTCTTCACTATTTGGCGTTTAAGGGATTTGCGTGCGCCGTCGTACGCGTTGCCTGCTGGTATGGATTTCCGGGCATCAATCATGGATAGCGACCTCGCCGACATCCAGTGGTTTTGTGGTCGAATCGGGGAGTTGGACAGACAGCACTGAACGCCGCTAACATGGCTTCTTTCACATTTTGCCATGCTTCATCTACATCGCACTGCCAGTGCATGTAGAGAGTTGTTGGGCTAGCTCAGATCGGTACTGTTGAGCTATGGTCGATCTTCGAAGATACTGGATTGGCATGCTTCTTTCTAGTTTGCGAGGGCCTGAAGGGAAGCGAACTGTCAGGCGTGCACGCACCATGGCGTGATCGGAATCAAGTGGAGTGCCCCAAAAGGAACGGCAGTCTTGAATTGTGGCTCTCCACCGGTAGCTGATGGCCACGTGGTCCAACTGGGTCCACGGTTGATTTGCAGTTGGTGGCCGCCAGGTCGCGATGCGAACGCTTATGTTGAAAGTTCGTACTTGCCAGAAACAGTTCATGGTCAGCACACAACTGAAGGAGTCGATCTCCGTTGTCTGTGCGGCGAGCATCGACTCCAAATCGACCGCCCAAATGTGATTCCAAGGAGCTCAGACGACCCACTTGAGCATTCAGATCGCCTGCAAGGATCACAATATCAGTGCTTTTGCCTGACGAATGAGCCCGGATAGTTCTCGATAAGGTATCCTTCTCAACATCAGAACTGCAGTCCGTTGGGGCATAAGCCGACACTACAAACAGGCAGCGCTTTTTATGCCGAGAGGCATTGAGCTTGATTGAACTGGATAACCGGACGGCGCAAAGCCGACTGTTCACTGGGATCCAATCCAGCAAAGCGCGTTCAGCTCTGGGGCTGAGTGCAACTCCACGCCATATAGTCCACGAGTCATCGCTTCTGGGTCACCGGACACACGGAGGGAGAAATGTGAAAGAGCTGAGTTCATCCTTGGCGTTCTGAGATGCATAATCACGCTTGGGTCTTGTATGCGTGTTTCGGAGACACAGCATACATCAATTTTAAGGGAGTATAAGGTTTCAGCAAGCTCTGCCTGTTTGCCAATTTGACATAGAGTACGGACGTTAAAAGCTCCTATATAGAAAGGATCTCGTGGATTTAGAAGGGTGTTATTTTGTTTACTGTTAATAGGCAGCAAGGGGCATAGGGCCTTTCGGTCAGATAACTGACAGTCAAGTGACCCAGTGACATTTGCTTGTGTGGTGGGAAGGGGTTGGGGAGGGACATCGGTGGACACAGAACTGCGCGGGCAAATGATACTTCGGTTGCCCAGGCCGAAGAAGGGGGGTTTGAGGTACCCCACCTTGAGCCTTTGACTCAAAGTCTGACCCACAAGGCAGTGGGATGATGTAGGGTTTTGTTCAGGGACCCTGCCCCTAGCCTCTGACTTAAAGTCTGACCCACGAGGCAGTGGACAGTAGGGTTTTCTTTGGGGACCCTGCCCGGAGCCGATGACTCAATAGTCTGACCTGCTCGGCTGCAGGGGTTGGCCTAACCCGAGGGCGCAGGAATAAGGCATTACTGTCTCATTCCTGATGCGGCTGCAGCAGGTGCCTTTTGAGCAGCACCGGACTCTTTGGTTTTAGAAGTATTTCGACCGTAGTGGATAATGCGCCGGCGGTCACGGTCAACCGTTGGGCGATCGGAGTGTGCGGTTTTTAGGCCGACCTTTTCTAACCCGTCCTTCCTCGGGGAAGGCAGCATCGCTGCTTCCATAAATATGGACATGCTGGTCACCTGGGGGAAACACCTTACTGCCTTCACACTCCTGTCGCAGAGGACAGTACGACTTTACCCCCAGACCGCCTCGTAGCACGATTACTCGTAGTACGGGGTCTCGCTGCTCTTGGTCTGACTGCTCCCCTTTGGCCTTCCTGGCATGGTTGCACCTTGTGGAACGACGTTCCAGCCAGTGTAGCCCGCGGGATCATTGCAGCACTCAAGCCCGACCACCACGTCAAGGTGGCAGCTTTAGGTGGCTGCCTGTAGCCTTTCCTGGCAGCCTATATTAAATTAAACACAATAAAGGTCCTTCTGCCTGTAGAAGGACCTTCCTTTATTGTGTTTAATTGGCTATTAGTGATAAAAACTAAGGAAACAAGAAATTGATGACACTGCCAACTAATTCCACTCAAGCGCTATCGACCTTTCTCTTGTGGTCACATGGCCTCGTCTCTGTCGACAAACGCGAGGCGTTGCCATAGTTTCTGGGGGCGAGATGGCTCAAATGGTTAGAGCGCGAATCTACTGACTGGAAGGTCCGTGGTTCGAACCCGGCCTCTGCCTCTCGACTTCCTGTCTAGGCTTGGGCAACCTGGCACTATCCTAGCCCTCGTGCTTCCCTTGGGCGGCATGGCAGTTAGGCACCGAAAGGATGCTACAGCTGAACGAGTTTCTATTTTCAGTTATGGTGTCCTCTATGGAATCACGACGGAAATGAACTTCCAAGATGGGGAAGCTGGACTGGAGCGTTAGTTCATGCATTGGACCAGAAAATCCAGTGATCCTGCTAACTTCATTCACATTTAGCACAGGCCCTTCGTAACAAAACACGAGTTAATTATTTGTGTGATAATCAATTGGGATTTCATCCTGGGTGGAATTATACGACCAAAGTTTTCACCCAATATTCTCACCGGATTTTGTTCCCTGTTCCGTTGACCGTCGGGAAGCAGTCTGAGTGCAAAACAAAACACTGAATCATTGAATTACTATCCATATCAGATCCCTTTACAAAGATTGGCTTTGTGCAGGGTGTTTCGACTAACCCAGAGTAATTCTACTCCAATCTATCCTAGGTCAAACTCCCTTGAGTTCGGGGGAACTCACCGAAGTTAATTTCTTTCATCTGAATCCATCAATTTTTCATATAGCGCTTCTCTTTTGTGTTTTGTAGTGCCCGCCTCACAAATTGAGGAAGTTAAACCGTCCACAACATCTGGCTCAATGCTTGCTACCTTGTTGAACATTCAGATGGATAAGAATTGAACATTTGTATAGTGTAACAATTTATTCAAACTTTTTTTGTTTCCGCACAAACATTGTTCATTATTTTTCATACCATATGTGTAAATGCTTTCGTCAGCTTCCAGAAATGTCAAACTTCTCCCACCAATTTCACTCTTCTTGGTTCCTACAGAGTGCCTTGTCAGCCGGACATTATTTCCCTGATAATGCCTGACCGCGAGATATTGTACGGAGCTTTCATGACAGGAAGTATGGGCTGTGTGGATAGTCCAGGTTATATGCATACGCCTCTTGGTTTGTCCACTGAGCTTGGGCTGTTTGGCATCAAACTTGCCATGTATTTAAGCTGGACTGTTTAAAGACGAATTTCATCAGATTCTGTGGGAGTTCCCACACAGTGACCGAACGCGTTCCAAACTTTTAATACATTCATTTGGACGTCAATAAACACGAAGGTATAGAAGACCTCGTGCTTGATTATCATCGTGCAGTCCTATCGACGTACCACAGTGATGTCAGTAAAGCGTCATCACTGACTGACAGTTTGAAACACTGAGTCCTCGTAATTCACTCAAGGAGCGAAGGGAGAAGATTGCTACTGAAATTCTGACACAATTACGGTATACTTCCCCCGTAATTTACTATTTTAATAGTAATAAAATATCCACTGTCATCAGTCGCCGAAGGTAAGTAGCACGGTACCCAAAGTGGGAAAACGCGTCGTTAAGGCGAGTTGTGATCCGTGCCGAACCTTGGAACTGATCCTATCCCGCAACGACCACGTATGTTCTTCAGTTCTGACTGCGTCGTATGTTTTATCTAAGTAGTTCATAAAACTGGGTAGACTGCCAAACTTTTCAGTTCGTGTGTTTCATCGCTGCGCTTGATAAATAACCCAACCACTGCTTCAGCCGACAGAAACAGCACTTTCCCGCAGTCTAGTTCGAATACTTTCTTCGTCTTTGTCCCTCTTCGGGCTGTTCAGTATGGCTGTCCACCTCGTTGCGCTTGATTCTGCGTATTTTTTCCACAACGCTGCTGATATATACTTTATAAATGAAGCTTCTGAGTGCCCAGTTTTCCAGAGATTTAGTCTTTTTTAATCTACTTCTCGTGCAACCGCCCAGGTCTTGTGGCCGTGAGCCATGTAAGCCTTACGGTTTCATCAGTGGGATGCCAATGTTGAGCTATCTCAGTCTACAGTTTGGAAAGCCAGACTCGCTGTTAATGGGCTGTTTGAAAATTATTGCCTGCAGTTATTCCTCGCTGGAGCCAGGTGTTACGTCTGTTGTGCAGTCGAAATTCATATCTTTGTATAGCATCATACTGCGCACAAAATAGCTTATTTATTTGGGTATTTATTGAAAACTGTGAGGTGGGCTTCTTCCACTTGGGTATCATATAAATACTCAATACCGCTTTAAGAGCGGCTGTACCCCAGCCATGCCTTCAAATTTTTTCTGAGAAACCGACAATTCTTTCAGAACAAATCATGGCTTTATTTCTCTGGGCATGGCATCTCAGTGAGCATCCATCCTCCCACAAAACGGAGGCCCTCTGTAAAAAAGTTTCGCTCGATTGAGGTTCATCTGCAGCGCAGTTCGGGCAAACTGCTTAGGGTCGAATTCGCTGTCATAAGGAAAGTCAGTAAATCTGTGGATATGCAACCCTTATCCGAAACCAGCCGTTATTGCTAGGCTTCTGAAATGATGCAATCCTGTGGAGCGCGTGCTAATCTGGGAGCTCTTCGTGGCTTCGCAGACGCACGCCATTCCCCCTCTGCAGATGATGATGGTTTATAATACAAGATGGGAAGAAGTCAGCTAGTAGATGGGAGATGTCTTCGGCTTTTCGCACATTCAAGCTGGGAACCCTGTGACCAAAATATAGTTTTGCCTACTGAATTGTATCACAGTAATATCTGTCCAAATGGAAACATCCTCGGCACTTGTTATGCACTGAGTTAAGCAATCGTGGAACGGTTAGCAACTTCTATCAACTCCCCTAATAATAAATAATAGTCGTTCAGCTGTAGCACCCTTTCGGTGCCTAACTGCCATGCCGCCCGAAGGAAGCACGAGAGCTAAGATACTGCCAGGTTGCCCAAGCCTAGACAGGGGAAGTCGACAGACAGAGGCAGGGTTCGAACCACGGACTTTCCGGTCAGTAGATTCGCGCTCTAACCACTTGAGCCATCTCGCCCCTAAAGGAGCATTATTGGTCATTCCTGTTCTGCGAGCTGTCTGAGATACTGAACAGAGGATTGATTTTTACTCGTAACGTAATATTTCATTTGAAGCAGTGCGACTGTCCAAGTAGGGTCAAGGGGCTCCAAAAAATGAACGAGCAATTCGCATAGTCAGTACATCGCGTAAAACAGACCAAGGTGCGACTGATGGGTTGTCGATGATACGATTTTTTACCCGGGATACTTACTGGCAGCTTGTAAGTTAGTTAGCACAGCGCACACATCAATGTTGCATTGTTCAGTAACACGGGTGTGTCGCAAGACATACATTCATGGCACCATGATTGGGATTTAAGAGGATTAGGTACCGCAGGGTCCGAGATCTAGTAGATACTCGGGAAGCGAAGGCCACGGATACAATGAGGACGAAAGACTTCTCCGTACTGTCCTCTCAAAAGGGCCTTTCGCCATAGCGAGCTGCGATCAATTAAACATTTTACGTTGCACGAACCCATTGACGACTAGCGAGATCAAGTTGAAAAGTACGTCAGGCAGTGCGGCTAACGCTTCTACCCGTCTTGTTTATCATTTCACTACAATTGCGGTGATATAGTAAATCCGTTTCTTTGAGAACATCTAACGGACCAACCAATATGTTTCGTACGAAAAGCTCTACACGGAATTCGGTCTTCTTTATTATGGTAGGCCTAAAACAGGCACCGATTTACCGGGAGATTATTTTCCTCATTATTCTGTCACCGCCTAATTTCATCGAAGCACTGTGTTTTCATAAGGACACGTCTGGCAACAATGACTTAGATCTCTGTTTTGTGAAATTACACACTCGTGATTCATTATATTGCGCCTAGATGTAATCAGACGGTGTTTGCACATAGGGGAGATTAGCGACTACCTGGGCGACATACGCATTTTGATAATCGAACCGACACTTCAACACTTCGAACTGCATAAAGCAGGTCTAGTGAAACTGTCTTGTTTCAAACTACACAGAGCGGACCGCCTCGTGTTTTGCTCCGTTTAAGCATAGCACGGTACCCATAAATCACAGGGTTTGCTGAATGTGGCCGGTACACACTGAATCGCGTACCTCAAGTCCAATTATGGGGTATTTCCTAAACATTCATGAATAAGTGGTGCTGCCACATACACACGAGCCGTCTGGCTTTTTGAATTGACCTTGTACTATTCGTTCGGGTTCTAGCATATAATACCAAAATTCTAATGAGTATTCGCCGGTGCTCTGGATCGTGGACTTCGAAGAACTACTCAGGTGAGGGGATTTCAGCGACCCAAGGCACACGAAGAGTAGGCATTCACCTACTTAAACCTGCATAATATTTGCAAAGCACGATACATCGGTGCATACTCATTCTTGTCAACCTTTTCTACTTCATTAGTACTTTTTGAACTTCCATTGAAGTCCTGTCCCATATCGCCGTTATTTTATCAAATCACATAACTGTGACGATGATACATCCGAATTCACGTTTTAAAGTTTTAAATATCAATTACAGTCTTGGGCTGAATACTGAAAAGTGCTGACGGAACAATAGGCGGTGAGATGATATCAGTAGTACCACCAATGTCCTCTTCATAATTATCATCGTTATGGACAAGAGCACAACGACATCGTACTGCCATACCTAGGGGCCCAAAACACTATCTGAAGTGCTTACCTCTGACACGTCACTGAGAAAATCTCGATTAAAATGGACAGGAATTCTACCAGACAGTTTAGCGGCCAGATACTGTAAGGTCTCTATCAGAGCACACGAAGGATCACAGAGACCTCGTCCTTAGAAGCAGACCGTAATAACCATGTTGTGACATATGGGCGAGAGAGAATCAACAAAATACCGACCATTACTGCCTTTATCTGGAGGCACTTTAGGCGCGCAAGCCCACGAAGAGAACCACAATGGGCGGCCAATGTGTGAAAGCTGTACGTGTAACTGAATGTGCTCTTTATCTCTTACACTAACATATCCATCAAGCTGTTGTTTCTTTTTATCGAAAAGGAGCCGAAAACCCTATAACTGCCTTTGTTTAACGAACTTGTAATGAAACTGACGAAGGATGGATGTAACATCCCTAAATTTTTCATGATGCTTGCGCTGGTTCGAAAGCCAGTAGGACATTTTGAACGAATTAAGCTGCCTAGCTGTTCCTCCTCAAGCAGTTGATATGATAGTTAATTATGCGAGGTTGAGTAACGCTCGAGAACGACTCAACAAATAATTGTAATTTGAAAAGAAAGTTCTGGGAATTAGTAACAAAATGTGATATGAAAACAAAATGAGATAAAATAAATAGTTGGAAAACCGCAAGCCGTTTTGTCCTCAAAGCGAAAATTGCGAATCCTTCTGAAACACCGCCAACCTCGGGCTCGAGAGCTGAATTGTGCAAGACGCAAGGGTGCCATCGGAGCTGTTGGGCCTGGATGCAAAACAAGCTGAATCTGCAACAAATGCGACCGTGTTTGTGCTGGTCGAATTGGGTTGGTCGGCCACCAGCGGGCGCACAAATGTTGACGAAACGTCTGCGGATACAGTAAATTTACCGGGTCTGTCTTAGTTTTCTGGAGTTACCAGATGGCTGAGCTTGCAATGTTGTTAGAAGCGACTTCCCGTGACGACCGCTGTACAGACCAAAACGCATAAAAATACATACTGAGGAATTCGATATGCTAAGCCCGCGATGGTGCCAGAAGTGACTTTCAATGACCATCAGAATCAAGTCGAATTATAAGCAAGTACAGAACATGATGCAGACGCATTCTGAGTTCGGCTTATCAGTAATGCAGTCACAGTCTATCCGAAGCGGACACCGTTCGGTTCAAGTGCTAGGTTATTCTCATGCGTGTCAAAAAAGCCCCATCTTAATGCGCTGGATGATTCGGACCTTTAAGCCTACCACGGTACCAGAAATGACTTTCTGGTCGTTTGCACGTACCTAGGATGCACCTCATGTGTGATGCAGGCGACCACCCGCCAACTGTATTAACTTTCTAGTTCTGTGCACCGCCCTAACCGAAGGGGACAGTAATTTATGCCTCGCGCAAACGCTCTGGTTTCGCGCGTCATACTATATTGGAATGTATTAAGTTGTGGTTTCATGTACTATTTCATGTACCCATCTGAAATACTCGCATGCGGACATTCAGGACTATTAAGCCTACAACAGTGCCAGAGGTGACGAAATCTGATTTCGTCGATCAGATTAGAGGCATGAAGGTTGATAAACACTCTAGGTTCTCCCTGGTCGAGTCATTGTTTACTAACATACCACTCACTGAGGCAATAGACTATGTTTGTGACTTGATTGAGTGCAACGGTAAAGAAATTGGCATTCCCATCTCGGATCCTAAGGAACTATAGCGCCTCTGTACCTACAGTGTTCAGTTTACTTTCAACAATCAACTTTATCAACAGAAGAACGGAGTCGCCAAGAGGTCTCCTCTAGGTCCCGTGTTGCCAGATTTTTTCATGACCAAGACAGAGACTCAAAAATTAGACGCAATCATTGCACAGTTAACATTGTATTGTCGCTACGTGCACGACATCTTCGTACTAGCCGACGACACTATCAACACAGCAGACGTGCTAAACAGTTTCAATTCAGTCCATACTAACATCAAGGTTACTATCGAGTCAGAACAGAAAGGGCAGTTAAGTTGCTTGACGTCAGTCTCAAAAAGAAGGCTGACGGGACCATAGAACGCAAAGTACACAAAAAGCAAACGTGGAAAGGTCAGTATATTCACTGCGATAGTTCCGTTCCTTGCAACAGAAGCGTAATCTAATTAAATGCCTGACTGAGACAGCAACGAAGATATGCTCCTCCAGTGTCTACAATAGAAACTAAAGTTCTTGGGACGCATATTCCTGCAGAATGGATATCAAGAAAGGTTCGTACTCTAGACTATGCAATTCGTTAAGCCCAAACCTAAACAGTGTTCAGTTGGGAACTAATTACCAGAAGGCTTAGAAAAGCTGTTGGTACGACATACATGGCTGCTAACCTGTGTTTGAGCTTCAATTCCAGCCCCACTATTGGTTTCGGTTTGGAGAACAAATTGCAATCTTCTACCACCAGCTTTTGTGTGTACTCATTTGTATGCTCGTGCCGAGCATTCATGTTGGTCGTACGACAAGGCATTTGTCGGACAGAATGTTAGAACACAATTCCCTGTCTCTGAGTACTAGTTGGAAGAAACCAGGCTCAAGTGCAATTGCATCACATTTGGCCGAAACCAGTCATGTCATCAACAAAGAGTAAGACTTCACTACCATATACCGGGTACCTTTGAACCGACTAGGACTGGTACGATCCAGACCACTATCGATCGAAGAGGTGATTGGAATCCGACTACTGGCCACACAACTTTGCGTCCAAGAGAAACTTGTGCGACTCCTGAACTTGAACTGGACTGCGAAAAATCCGGTCCCACAAGCCTGTCTGACATTGACGTCACTTACTTGATTCCGTGACCTATTGACCTACACCTGATCCAACCCCCCTTCGTTTGATTTCTATTTCCACAAAGTATCCCCGATTTTGACCTTTTTCAAATGATTTCTGGTACCATATAAATTTAGGATGTATTAGCCAAGAGGAAAAATCGCAAGAATCGTTCAGCTGTAACACCCCTTCGGTGCCAGTCCGAAGGAAGCATGAGGGCCGATATACTGTCAGGCTGCCCAAAGCATAGACAGGAACATTCGAGATGCGGAGATTGGATTCGAACCCCGGGCCTTCCGGTCAGTTAGTCCGCGCCCTAACCACTAAACTATCTTGAGTGTCATGTGTTAAATAATGGCTAGAACTAGCTTGTGTTGTCCCTAGGATGCGTGCCATGAGTGATGCAGGCCACCATGTGTCCTTTTCATGCACTATGGAGCTCAACTAACCAGCTTCATTCATCTGAATCAACAATTGGTGGCCACCAGTTCGGCATGCTGATGGGTTTGGTACCGTCCCAATTTGATTGATACCTGGTTTTATTCGCTGGGGCCTGCACTCGGTACAGGGAGTTCAGCTGGATGCACATGCGGCTCAGCGTAAACCGTTTGACATCACCCACCTTTCGCGAGAGCCCATCGGCGTCGTTCGATGCGTCAGGCCAATCCGGGAATGTATGACATCCCATCATATCTTATTGTCCAAATATATATCCTGCTTGATAGCACGATCCAAATGATCTAACCAAAGGTGAACACATTGTTTATATGAACGGATTATGTTTGTCTTCTAGCCACATCCAATCTCTCTGTCGTTGCCGACTGAATTCATCCTTGGGGTTTGTTATGGGTGAGAGGTTTTTCGCGCCATGTAGGTTGGAATGTAGGGTGAACGGGGCATTTGGTTCCTGCTTCGTTGAGAACGCAATGTCTGTACCAGAATCTCGTTATGTTCAGTTAGACATAGGACGCAATCTGGATTAGCTACCGTTGAAGCTGGATTAGTGATTAGTAGCACTTCGGAATCCCCAAACGAGCAAGACGTCCAGCTAAGGTATGCTATATCCTTTGATTCGTTTTACTCTAGGCTTCGCTATAATCTCTAATAATTTCTGGTGTCCAGGACACTAAAAAACAATATGAATAAACTAACCTGTCAAATGTCTTGTAAAAATAATTCTGATCTGCGGCGGTACAAACGAGGAGATTCTGATGAGTATTCATTCTGAGTACAGTTCACAACGTGGCGTCGGTTGTTAGACGTGACTAAGAGCTTTCTGTAAACGTACTCATTTTTTTACTTGATTCTGGTTAACGGATGTGATTTATGATCTTCGGAAGGACCGTTTGGTTCCACCAAAAGTAGCTGCTGAGATTTGTCTTTCAAAACAAGCCATGCGTTAAGGCATACGAGTGAACGCTGGTGTGCTGTGGTCGGCAGTGCTGGAACACGAGTTAGCAATTCAAATTATCAGTAACCTGTGCAATGAAGCGGATCGTCTCAGCGGGCAAAAGGATTCTTCGTTTTAACCTCATTTAAAACAGTTCATTGCTTTCGAAGCGAAGATCATAAACCATCTGGAGAGACATCACAAGCATCAGACGATAGTGAAGAGTTTGTCTGTATCGGCCACACAGGTGACAACCTCGAAGGGTCTCTCACGGTTGGTTTCCTGGACGTGATCGCACAGAGGATTCGCCACGAACGATGAGTTTCGATTTATCCTTTTGGGACACGTTTCACAGACAAGATGGTCCTCCGTAATGTCAACAGTATTCATACAGAAATCATTGAATTCGGGTCCGATCTCGCTATAGCTTACAAAGTTAAGCAATTGACTGAACTTTCTGTTCAGCTGAAAATGGGCTGGAATTTGATTTTCAATTTGAGATCCATCATAAGCCTTATGGTCTAATTGGATTATTGACTTGCCAGGCCCCGAAATCCGTGGGAAGTAAACGACACTGGTTAGAAAAGACTGTTGCAAAGAAGGATCTTCTGAACGGGAAACTTTTTCATTGACCACGTAAGTCCCTTCGGCTGGTTTCTTCATTTCATTTTGACAGTGTATCTGCTGTGCAGTGATTGCACTTTGTTTATTCAATCCGGCTTCCTTCCAAGTCGTCGAGTAATTTGGTTTCCAACTGAGGAAGTTCAGTTGTTCAGGGCCTCCATGAGTAGTTGAAGTTATCTGTTGGGACTGTTGAGAAAAAGTTGCGGGAAACACACCGTGGCCAGGAGATCTAGCAGGATGAGTCTGTGATGAACTCTTGAGTATTTCGTTCATGCTAAACTCAGTACGCAACGGGTAGTTGTTTTCAACAGTTTGCGTGCAGTTTGATCTTCGGTCGTTCGGGTTGTGTATCAAGTCAGACATATTTTGTGAGTTCCTTGGTGGGATTACATCACGCCCAATGCACACTTTGTCACCTTTGGCGAGAAATGCGGGCCTTCCACAGGCACAACCCGGGAATAGCTTTTTACCCTTTGTTCTGAAAAAAACTTTCCTCTTACTGACTTCTCGTCCTTTGATTCGGGGCTTAGTATGGATCGATCTTACACTACAATACTTTTTGTCTCCAGGAAAATACTGACCAGAGATGGGAAAAGCTTGATCACCAAGGTGCTTTCCGTAAATTCCTTTACCTTTGAAGCAAAGCCGTGAGGTTGTGCAGGTTAAATGACTATTAGGTTGATGAGCCGCAGGTGATAATTCAAAATCCTCCGAGTTGTCTTCAGATGGTACTGGTGCAAATTCGACGCCAAACGAAATGTCTGTTTCAGAATCTGATGACGATGCATTTTTAAATGAGGCGCTTGGTTGGGGAGGTGGAGTAAGATTCAGTTGGGTTACCTGAAAATACCGAAAGCGAGGAAAAGATGTTACAAAAAACATCTCTCGATGCTTCGTTTGTAGTCATCAAGCGCACGGCAGTTAAATGACCTGTTCATCGTCGCACAGGCTATTTCGATAATACGAACTCGCTCAAGTGAAGACAAATGAGGTGCACAGGAAATTCCATGACCGAGACCACTCATCTACAGTTCTATCAGACGAGGTTCGGAAATGATGCTTCTGGGACACTATATTGAGTTCCTGACATAAGTATCCTGTAGGTGCAAACTCCTCCCATTTAAATTAAAGTATGTAAACCACGGATACTGAGTTTTCTCATACTCTGACACGTACCAGATCCACGACCAGTTGCAGTACATAGGATTATAGTCAAAAGGTAGTTGACGGCTTAGAAAATGGCGCTGTTTCGCACCAGTCCCTGCGGAGAAATAGGTAGATCACCAAATGCCCATTCCACTAGCTATTCATTACGATTCCATCATGAACCATTTCCTAATAAGCTTGGAGTAACCCAGTGGTTGGGGCGAAATGTTAAAAATCGGAGGTTCCTTGTTCGAACCCGACCCAGGCTTTACGACAGCACTGAGGCTTGTGCCACCTAGTAATGTTCTAACCCTCGTGCTTCCTCCAGTCAGTATGGCAGCTAGATGGCGAAAGAGTGCACAACCAGACACTTGATAGATGATGTTTCACTTGTTCTCCGGTTCTCCAGGCTTCTGTTCAGGAGTTCAAAGAGGTTGTGCGGATGCAGTGACATTGAGTAATAATCCACCACATCAGTGGCTACTGGTGAGTACCTTGGCAGAATACAGCAATTTAATTCAATTCAATTTATCAGCTATAAACCGTGTACCATAGGCACATTGGCTGGAGGTGCTACAGTTTCGAGCACCGAAAAACGGGAATGTGGAACGTACAACCAAGCCTTGGAGGCGAAGACATGTTCAGTTTGTTCGGAAATTGGGTAGCTACGCATTGGAGGCGACAGTTTTGAAGCATGGAAGCCACTGACTGTGCGACTGGACCATTTCTGCCAATGTCATTAACCACTGGTGATTTGAGTCCCGGGGTCCCCATCCAGGCAGTTGCCCACCCGACTAAGTCTACTGGTTACTGTTTTCGTACTCCGTTGCCAGGTCATACACTGTCCACCTCTCGGTCGCTTCCACTCAGCACAGGACTGGGCGAAAAGAGCGCTGCGAGGCAGACGGTATGCAGGTATGCGGAGTACATGTCCCAACCAGCGCAGCCTATGAAGCGTGAGTGATTCATCTATTCAGGGAGAGTTCCTTCTCCCCAAGACCATCTTGCGTACCTCAGCATTGCTAATTCAATGTTCCCACCAGACCTGATCAACGCTGCGGAGACACCGATGATCAAACACTGACATCTTCCGTATTTCCTCTGCACGTAGGGGCCATGTCTCCGATCCATAAAGCAGTATGGATCGCACCACTTATCATGGGTCGCAAACCAGTATCACCAAGTTCCAAGCATTTTATTTGATTGTGATGTGTCGATAGCCTCGGCTCTGTAAAGTGAATTAACTGAAGTAGAAAAAATCTACCTGTGGAGACATAGTTGTTTATCTGTTCTTTCTTCGGATAAGAAATAGTGCTGCTCACGTCAATGACCGACCACATTGAACCGAAGCAGAACCTATCCAAGGAGTGCTCCTTCATGGACGATTATTTTTCTTTGTTAGCCACCCTTGTTCGATGCTGCAAAATTCATATTATGATCACGATAGAAAGATTTCCCCACCCTTGTGATAGCCACACCCAAGGTTAATTTAATCGAGTTATACTAGTCCTCCTATGAGTTAAAAAAAACAAATGGCAGTAACACTTCTAAACTGATAAGTTAGCTTCAGAGGACCACACTCCGTGGAGCGACCTTCCCAGTCGCTGTAAAGGGTTTACGCTGTATTTCTCAATTACTTTTGTTAGTATTACGTTTTACTGCGTTCACCTGAAACCGCGTTGTTTTTAGTGCTCGTGAAACCTAAGAAGTGTGATACATCTGAATTTGGCCCCAAAGAGCGGAAACGTGAACTCCGGCAGGGACGGACATGCATCCATAGAAATGATGCTCTGCGAACAGAATAAGATAGTCCTCTCTTCCGGAGTCTGGGCAATCCAAAGATATGCAGTTAGTTGACGAACTACACTCAATGCAAATGAAGTTGCTACCAACGGGAAACTCAAATGAATCTCACCTAAAAGTCTCGGTCATGATACTCTTCAACAGAACGTAGAACATAAAGGTCGTCTCATGTTTCAATTGGTAGAATGTTCGAGATATCAAAGCCTACTTGCTTCAAAATTCCATGACCGATTTCCCCCTTTATGGGGCTCACCAGATAGACGCAGTCGCTCAGTTGCCAGCAATGTTACTTTCTACGTGAACACCAAATTGTACGCAAGTAGCGGGATTCTTCGCATCCCTTCCGGCAAACTCGGTTGTGGAGTAGAAACAAAGTCCAAAAACATGTAGAAATCTATATAAATCCATAAATCTAAGGTACCATGGTCCAAAGCACAAGTTAATTAGTTTTTGGTTGACAAGTGCCGTTGGTGGGACTAGACTGAGTCTGACGGTCTTCACGTGTCTTTTCCGATGACAGAGAGGTCAAGTAACCGGCTCCGGGAGATCCTATCGAGTTAACCTGGAGGCTGGTATCGATCAAGTGAGCGTCAATCTCACCGGTCACGAACCCCGATGGCCCAGCCATGAGGCAGTTTGATTTGTGTCTTCGTCTACGACGGAGACAGTCACACTGGTAGGTTACCCTGCTTGGGCCATGTACTTTGCATGTCGGACGACTTTCTGTCCACAAAACCATTTTCATGCTGGATGATGATCAGGTTAGAAAAAGGCAAAACCTAGAGTAGTAACCTGTAAACTCAGTAACGTCGGCAAGCGCTATAACTATGAATAAAGACAGAGTAGGCAAGTAAGGAGAAACACTAAGAGATATGGACTAGCTGTGTAGTCATAATTGTCCCTACATCAGACTTATAGCCCTTCCAGTAGAGTTATCCTGAACACCCATCTTCATGATATACTGACCGCTTGTACCCTCACCGCACCAGCTCTTGGCTGGGGATGTAAGCTGGTACTTTATACGGATAACTGCCACCGTTTTTTCTGTGCAACACGGGCATCGTTACGACTGAGAGTAGCATATGGAGTCGCTGAAGGCGGACAATTCGATTATAGCTGCTAAACTCAACTTTACTTACGGCCACCCCTTTCAGTCATTGATGTGACTGAGACAACCAACGTTGGTAAAAAGCACATCTTAGGCTTGTCAAATAATGATCAACTTTCGCAACATTGATAGAATTACTTCGAGTAGCTCCTCAGGTAGCACATATTCTTGGATCACAATTTTTCCAACGTTTTCTTGCTGTTCGCGTAAGCTTCGTATTTTACCGTTGGACATGCTAATTGTAGTGGGAAAGGTCCTGGGGGCTATTTTCGTAAACGAACTCGAGGTTCTCTGTTGCCGTCGTCCCCACAGACTCATCGGTATCGGAATTTGGTAGATCCAATTTATTTGACATACATACAGGTGAACTCACACCGCCCCGTTGCATCAGAATTAGTCAGTGATCGCCCAGCCCAAGGATTCGTTCGTTTCAATCCTTTCAGATGGACCATAAGATGGCTGAAAATTCAGGTAGATACGCATAAGTTATGCATAAGAATACATACAGAATGACAAAATATCCATAATTTATCCAAACAGAATGTCTCTTAAAAGCTCACTTCAGTTACATACCGAATAAGGCCTGTGAGTACGACAAACGTCGACTGCTGGAGAACACAGCCCTTGAAGACAATTACACGGACCAAAAACTTCAATCTTGAAATTCAGTACAGAGGAACCAGTTACAGAGGGGCTCAGTGGTCGCTTTACGAAATATGGAGTAGGATAGCTGGTTCAGCAACGGGAGTTCGCGCTTACGCAGCCTGATAGCAGGTTGCCACCAGTCGGGCCATTCCACATAACCCAAGGGGGAATGGTCAGGTGGAACGATTAAAAGGAACTTTATGGGAAGCTATTACGTTTTCATTACGATCAAAAGGTCTTCAAATAAGTCACTGGGGAAACCGTCTTACAAGATGCGCTCCACCCGATTCGTTCTTTGTTGTGCATCGTCACCAACGCCACACTAGATGAGCGAATGTTTTATCACAATCGGAAGTCCCCGGACGGTACATCATTGCCCCAGTGATTGCTTTCTCCAGGACCAGCTCTGATGCGACGAAATACAGGATTTTCGAGGTACCACCCCGTAGTCGAAGAGGCTGAGCTCCTGGAGTTCGCCTATGTCCGACACCCTAACGGCACAGAAGAAACGGTCTCCTTACGTCACCTGACACCTTCCACAGATTTTGAGTGTGCTTCGGTATCCGAACATCAGCAATTGCAGCCTAACATTGATTCGTTTATTAAGCCGGAACTATCTGAGTCCTCTGCTTTGGCAACTGAAATTGTCCCGAACATCCGTTGGTTAAACAATGACAGAGGACACGATCGTATTTCTTGCACAAAAGAGAGGCCTGATATTATTCAGTTATAAAACGGACTCCTGTGAGTATTAATCCCAGCCGGGGGTGCATGATGTATATTTTCTGTTTTCTCAAATCGTTTCAGTGTTCATCGCTTAATAACTTGTCCTCGTTTTAGTTCGCAGTGTAAAAGTTTCGGACGAATAAAGCCTAGCTTCTGGGCCCTCAGTCTTTTCCGTCCTGATTGTCGCCGCACTCCATTCCTCGTCGAACACACCATTAATATCACACAGGTCCTTCAGAAGGCGAAATAAACTTCAAATTATACGTCACCGAGTGAAACTGCGGTTAACGAACTGCACGCTGGTGGCTGCAGCTTTTGAGACCGACATAACTCTTTCCGTAATATCGGTGATTATATATTTAGTACCCGGTTCCACCGCAAAGAAACAGAGCTACCATGGTGTACTGTCCAGCTGTAGCACCCTTTCGATGCCTGGCTGCCATGCCACCCGAGGGAAGCACGAGGGCTGGGATACTGCCAGGTTGCCCAGGCCTAGACAGGGGAAGTCGAGAGGCAGAGGTCGGGATCGAACCACGGACCTTACGGTCAGTAAATCCGCGCTCTAACCACTTGAGCCATCTCGCCCCATGGTGTGGCTTCCATGGGAAGCTTTTACCCGGAAGTTCCGTTTTGATATCCTGGGTTGATCACGCCAGGGTGGACAATGGACAGAGATTTGGACTTTTACAATGGATTGAAACAAGTCTGGTGAATTGCTCCCACCAGTTGACCTGGGGTGAAGTTTTGAGCCAAAGGCTTCAGCTGTGAGGGGGCGTAGTCGCCACCCTGTCAAGGTATGGGAGTCCTGTCCGCGTACAGTCATGTAGTCCCTGACTAAAATTACCGCCATGCCACATCGGCTGTCGCGTCTTTATATTCCAACCCATTGTGCACACTATCTCGGAAGGTTCGTGTGATAGAACTGGAGGCTTTGTTTACTCTGCCTCAAGCTTTGCGGCAACTTCCCCGTGTCTGCCATCAGTTGTAGCTCTAAACGCTTTGAAATCGGCCTCCCAACCCAAAAGCAGATCGACTTAGCTATGCTTAATGTTCGCATTCTGAGGAAAGCAGAACACCAGGCATCCGTCGCTCGTATGCTCGATCTCCTCTGCATTTGTATAGGTGTCTGCCATAAATAAGCTAGGAGGCAGGTGCTGCTCTGAATGTCCAGCCTCCTCTCCCGCTTTCGGCCGCGCAACTCTACCGATGTGGAGGTCAATGCAGTTGGACATACTGAGGTGGATATTCTGGAGGGCTATCCAGCGTAAGCTTATCTTCCTGACTGGATCTGTTCATGGGTAGCACCTCGCGGTTCACTTGACAAAATCTGTGACAGAAGGTTAGGAAGTTCTTTGCCTCGTGTTTATTGTATGTGCTTGTAGCCTAACGTACAGTTCGTCCGTCCGTCCTTCAGTTATACACCGTGTAGCAAATTACAGTGGTTCCGGCTGCTAAAAACCATCACGAGGAGACTAGATCTTATCGTGGTGTGACGGTCTGTGTGCATCCATAATCCACTGATCTATACTGGGGGGTGTCCGTGTGACACTCTTGAGTCTCTTATACCAGGTCGGTCAAATGGTTAGAGGTCTGACCAACACAGTCCCCCGGCCCTCCAGGTTGGGGGTTAGAACATGCGTGGCAACTTGTTCTTTAAAGGTGGTAATGCACTTGCTTTACCCGCCAAACATCGCTGTATTGCGGTCAGGCTTTGGTTGAGAACCCTAACCAACCTCCTGCCTACGACTTGGCACCCTGGCAGTATCCCAGCCTACTTCAAACCATGACACCAACAAGCAACAATAATCCAACGTCACATCGGCTGTCGCATGATGTTATCATCCTGGTTGCCTTACTTGGTGCATACAACAAGGTGGACATGCGAGAAATAACTACTTTTGACGCTTTCCATCGTTCTCGTTCACATACTTACTTCCACATCCTCCAATATTAACTCTCAGTTAGTTCCGACAACCACCTTCGTTTCGTAACAGTTTTGGCCACAACATTTGACTATCAACCTCAGGCATATCGGAATCAATCTTCAAGCCTCGATGGTCAATCTGTCTGGCTGCCTTTAATGTACGCACTCTGAAGCAAGCGGAACAAAAGAGTGCCGTTGATCCCAAACTGAACTGATTACGCTCCAACTGACTGTGCCGAGATAACCAAAGACAAGTTTTATGACGCCTGTTGCGGTGGCAGCCGAATGCACAAGTGGGTAGGATTAGCGCATCTGCGGATGCCCTAATGAACTGAATAAACGTGTGTGCATTCAGCCTTTAAGTCACATTACGTGCTAGTGTTTGCTCTTCCGGTGGATGGTGAATTTATTGACATCCCAATGCTGCACTATGTCGAAAAAACAAAATTTACCGTTGACCATCTGTTCTCAACCTACCTTCCAAAAGTCTGTTGCTACCTTCCTCATAGATGTACGTAGTGTTCAAGTTTCCGAACAGCTTGGCATTGGGTGCGGAGAAAGGCTTTTTGATGAAGGAAGCATTGCTAAGCGAACCTTTGATGACTAAGACGCCCTGGAACGCGCGCTAACAAACAGATGGCATGCTTGCGGAAAGCATCACGTGCACTGTGACGGTCATCAAGAGTTGATGCTCTTCACGCAAAGGTGTAATTGAGAGTTAATGTGTCATTAGAAACTTGTTCAGAAGCCGTCAGGTTCCATGCACTGCTGAACTCCAACGATTGGCACCTAGGACACGGAGCAACGGGCCTACTTTTCACAGCACTATAGCGTCCGCGAAAGATAATTTTTTGTAATGACCGGTCCGCTTTTAGGAAAACGTTCTACTAAGTACTCACTCAACAGTAGTGAATGGGGAAAAACGAGTAAAAATCGAAAAAATTTGCTTACTTAAGTCCTCCACAAATTTAGTCCTCGCGTGATTAGTAAGTTGGCAGCTGTGATTCTATTTTATTAAAAATTTTGTATGCAGTTCGGCTAACGGTCATCGGCCGTCTGCGATGGTGCTAATACACCTGCGGACCATCGAAAAAACCGATGGGTCCAGCGAGGAGACATGCAATTCTCAAAGGTTGTATGTACCCTACCCCTCAACCAAAAATATCCTGCGTATCTTGGTTGTGTTTCCAAATACACTTCATTGCTATTCATCCATCCACCCTTAGGTGAAATGCATGAATGTCAAGTCCGACGTCTTCTGAAGTGAGTAAATGTCACGCCTTTATTGCTTGTTCGAATATTAGAAATTTTGGACCGCTTAGAAAAGCTGGATTTATGCCTGAGATACGTGGAGCAACACCTCAGCTCTAGCGGATCCACGCAATAAGTACGGAAGTTCAGCTTGAAACAGATCAACAGAATGACCAAAATGGAACATTTGGGTGCTTTCTTGGTGACCGTTGGACGCGTAATCCCGCGAACAATACGTGAGTACCTTCACGCCGGTCGAAAATTTTAATAAAGGTTGTTCTTTTCATGAAAGAAACTACTCACAAGTGCTGAAAACTCTTCCACAGACCACGACCGGCTTTGTCCTTCCTGGGGCTCATCAAGTAGGCACAGCCCCCCAGGTTCCGGAAATCTTGTGCTCTAGTTGAACACAAACTGGACTGATTTCGACAAATACACTCACTTGCATATCAATTTGATTTTCACCGGAGACTCAACTGAATCTCTTGTTCGCGCAGCACATTCAGCTGAAGCATATCATAATCGAGCGTTCTCCCGGTTGCATTGTATGAGCAGCGACAGTTTCGTCCTGCAAGTTAAACTAACACCTTGATTTACGATGGGGTTTAATTGTAGGCGCTACACCCGGTAGTTCACGATGTGGACCTGCAATATCAAATTCTATGACAACACCCAGATACCCACTACGACCCGCCCAATAAATAAAGCAACTTATAATGGAGGATCTTTCTACCACTAAATATCACCGGAATGCTTTCAGGGCATGTAATTTGCTAGAAAATCCGGGCTGGGGCATAGGTTATATACGCTTTATGCCAAGGTTTGCACCTGCTGTCTACTTAATGGAATACTGTGTGTACCATTTACACGCTGAACGTGTTACTTTCTTGAAACGAATTATCAGAGCTTAGCGAGTGTCAGCATATATATGCTGGCTTTAAAAAATCGCTTACCTAAACAAATCACCCTTACGAAGAAGACGCACAGGAAAATTTCCGCCTATGACGGGTAACTTCGAGGTTACCCATATTTTCGATCGAAAACACCGCAGTTTCAGAGAAACCATCTTGATTCGCCAAAGACCTTCCGGCGATTAATCCGCAATAGCTACATTTAACCTAGGTAGTCAGTAATCTACGAAATGGTACAACAATTGACATTTAATTTCAGTCTCAGATAACCACGATAACTCCTTTCTGTGCAACTGTGAGAGTTGTCATCTTCCACTCATTTAATTGCCTATTACGTCTGTAATTGCTTGAAATATCTGACAAGGGTTTTCAACTGCATTTTGCACAGGAGTTTACACAACCGTAGCCAAAAACAAAAGCGACAATCCAAATGCCGATTACGAACGCGGAATTATAGCCCTGACGTTCCGCTGCGTCGCTGCAATTTTTTTGTTCAGAGTTATCTACCAACAGCCTTTGTTCTGTCCCATTAGAAAAATGTGCGTCAACTCCTTCAGTGTTGTAACGTACTTTTACTCTATTTCAAAATTCTGCAAAACTAAGTGACCTTAAGTTTGCGTTCAGAACACTGCACCAGTCAAGCAATTCTTTGTCTACGCGGTCTACCGGACGAAGCTCAGAGAGGATTCACGGATTCACGGATTCACGGATTGATACACAGGAGCGAGGCTTTTTCCCAAGTTTCCCGGGTCGGTTTTGTTTTTGTCGTTCAGCAGCTGTCGTTCACCTGATAGGCACAAGTGAAAAAAGGGTGTAGCATTGCTCTTTAAGTTCTCAGCGCGGGGCAGTATGTTTGCCAGCGCGAGGACTCGCGTAAATAAGTGTCTAATAGTGTTTTGAACTGAGTTCTAGAGGGAGCGTGGACAACCGTCTCAGGAAGGTTATTCCACGCAGCAACTACCCGAGATGAGAAAAAAGTTTGCCTAATGAAGGTGTGCGCTCTGAGCTTAAAAATCTTCTTACCGTGTCCCCGCCGTGTGTTTGCTGGGTCGACGGTGAAAAACCTGTTGGCCAAGCCTTGTTCAAACAGGGCGTAAGTAAGAATTAAGTCCCCTCGGAGGCGACGATACTTTAGGGGGAAATAGATCGAGCACCGCGAGACGCGTTTCGTGGTCCATGGACTTGAGACCGGCAACTATTTTCGTAGCAGCTCGTTGGACACGCTCAATGAGGATTACGTCTTTCGTGCGTCCTGAGTAGACAATCGGGTTGGCATATTCAAGGAGCGGTCTGACATAGGCCCCATAGAGTATTTGGAAGTCCGTGCGAGTAATACGAGAGAAGGTAGGCCGAATCATCCGTAGAACAGCGAATGCCTTCTGAGCCGATTTCTCAAGGTGCAGTGAGAAGGACAGGTTTGGAGAGAGCCAGATACCCAAATCCTTTTTGGCATCTATCCTCGTGATGTCTTCTGGTCCTTTCTCACCAAAATAAGCTTCGCATTTTAGGCCTTATTCAATGAGACCGGACAAGGTCCACTGGCGAGGGCAAGTACAAGCCGGACCGGATAAGCTACAGCACTGATGAAAAATGCACATGCTTAATGATCTGCACCAGCGAATGTGGAGTTGGAATTGTTGGTCTAGAGGAATACCTCCAAAAATGAACAACTCTTGGAGACGAAACTCTTGGGGTGCTTATACATGGCGGTTGAAAAATCATCGTTCCTGAGTGAAAAATACCAAATCCTTGTGCACAAGTAAGTGACGTTCATTTTCATTGGAGTCAAATTGAACTATGAATGGACAGTATAATTGTTTCGAAAAAATAAACTCGTTTGAATATTGAAGTGCTTTTGTCAGGAGACTGTGATGGACACGGCTGACGCTCTACTCATCGTTCTATTCATTATTTCCTTGTTTTAATATTCCAGGTGCTGTACACACACCGCAATTCGAATACATACGTGCTACTTGCTATGCCGTGCTGAGATCTGAATTTCTAGCTCGTTAGTTTATACCGATATGCGCGCTGAGCGCAGCTTCTACAGAGACCCACCTGGAACCTCGCTGCATTACTTCTGGACAGTATACTTACTTGTCTTGTCTATTAAGCGGCACCCGCTGAGGTGGACGAACATAGGTATCAGTGCGCCAATTCCACCAAATTCCGAAGTGTATAATGAGGGGGTGGAGCTATATAGATGATCCATGTGAGCACCACTCTAGCTTTCAAATACCTTCTTTTTTCAGGAGTTTGTCCCAGTGAATACAATGCAGGGACTGAGGTCAGGAGCTGGGAACAAGCAATCCGAACACCATGAATGTGTAAATATGCGACAAAACCCATTGTTCTGAACATAAGAATCAACGTTTATGAACCGAATCTCAAAATGAAACCTGGCTGGCCGTGTCTGACAGTAGTTAAGGAGATCCCTCGACCATCTTAGCCATACAGAATTTATGCAGTAACAGTCGAGTTTCAGAAGGCGCCGGTATGAATGTGCTTTCTCCATTAATTGGATCTTATAAAATTGACCACGAAGATGTTGAAGCTCTCAGGACAAACTTCAAGAACAGTTTGATCAGGGCAGTCGATAGGTTCACAGCATTCCCTCAAAGCCAAATAGGATAACTTATGAATTGATTCCAGGCTGGAATAGCTGGCGGTTCCGCTGTGAAGAGACTGGACCATAGCGCAGTGAGTCGGTTTGTTTAACTATGCGACCCAATGAGATATACTGGAGGCAGATGTCCAAAGAGTCACTCGAAGCCGAGATATCTGCATGCGGTACAACTCAGGCGAACACATCCAAGTATTGTATCTACGATACAACTGTGGGTTTCCAGGAGGCCCGGTGACAGATTCCACCCGGATGCACCCACAACTCAAGTTAACACACCACCTTTCGCTGAGTCAAAATGAGGGTCCTCGTAAGCTGAAAAATCTTGGTACATCCAAAAGGCCGAGGAAATTTAAAACGGGAAAAATGCTGGGAATGTCCGCATGTTGTTCGGTCTGCTTCCTCAAAAGACTCTTCAGCGAACTTATCAGGGCAAAATGGCCCTTTAGTATCGAGCAAGGAGATCGTTTCGACCGCTGGGTACCACAGTGCGAACGACAATCCAGTTGGCCACCTGCTACATCAAACCGGAAATCTTATCTTCAACAGAGAGGTGGAGTGTTAGTGCGGAGCCCCTTTCAGCCCCACAGACTTTCCCTACTCAGATGTCATCAAGCTGCTGTTCCTGACAATTTCCCACCTGTTTTGTTAAAGAATGGCGGTCAATTGTCACACTATGTAAATAATTAGCTTTATAATCCCCCACCAGCGGCATACAAGGCTTGCGTCCACTGGCTTTTTCGCTGCGCACTACTTCTGGATGGAAGCTGAAAGCAATGCTTCGGGGACTGACGATCACTTCTCTTACATAAACTTTCAATCCTATATTATAGAACCGTCCAGCTAAAGTGATAAATTACAGCTAAACCAGTCCAGGAAGCTGTACTCCCGTCAGTACCTAGATGTTTGATGTCCCTTGCAACACCACGTGTCCGCGTACTTATACCGGTTTGCTCTGTCTGTTTTACTATTACAGCAGTATATTGGCCAGCTTATGCGGCTCTTTATTGCTGGGTTAAAAATTACGTATCTACCCCTATCTGTTCTCAGTTGGCCACTTGTTTTCACTTCCCGAATGGTAGCAGACAATAGGTTTTTTTCTTTCATATCAATGAAATTTATCCTTCCTCAAACCTGCCAGGTCTTACTTATCTCATTCCATTTCCCCCACTTCTCAAGCTTTGACCTTCGGCAGTACCCGCTTCGAAAGCCATGTTTGGTTGCCGTCCAATCCGCCGCGATTCCTCCAAACAGATTCCAAAATGGACCAAAAATACCTGACATTGATCGTATTCTGCCTCAACGGGTTCCCTTGGCTAAGCCAAAAACCCAGCTTCCCCTTAGACCAATTACCTCACTTCCGTTACGGGGCCGTCCAGAAACCAAGGTACGTCAGTGCAATGATGGCGAGGCACTGCCATACACAGTTTGATGGCACACACGCAATTTTTTAATTCTTACGCTTGACTGCGCACTCTCGTTCACTCCTTCCGTCAATTGCAACAGCAAACAGATTCTCCGCCTGGTCCCAGCGACCTCCGGAACGAGTTCATTCTAATTTCCTTCACCTTTCGCCTGGATCATATGCTCTCGCTGGTCTTTCAGGTTGTACTCCGCACAAATTCAATCATTTTAAGTACAGTTCGTGTTCCGTCTTGTGCGTGATCAGCAACTCACACTCTCAAGGATCTTTCACACCTAAGGCTACAGAATTGGGCCTCTACGGTTTCAATGCACATCGTGATTATGCTACAATTTATCAGTATTGTCAATTCCTCCACTTCATCATTCCCACTTAGGCTGTTCGTGGACCTAGCCGTGAGCGGTACGTCACAAATTAGTTTGGTTTTTTGCTCGTTCAAATTTTCGAAAGAAATCTTCCGCTGTCCAATCTGTTTACAGAGTAAAAATGTGTCACTATTACTATACCTGGGCGTGTAAAGCGATGGCATATTGCACTTCATTTTCGCGGCGCAACCAATTTCAAACATCAGTCAGGTCATTGCAAAATATCATCATCTACAGCTACAGTTGTCGGTGGACCACAACAAATTTTAAAGAACTGGATGCCCAGCAAATGTTGGACCTGGAATGCAATGTCACGCCTGCCAGGTCTGGTGCCACTATGAGTGGTTTGGTTTGCAGGACGATCAGCCCGGCCAGCGATCTAACTCACTCGACCCGTATGACTGCGTCACCGGCCTCTTCCTTGTGGGTGCGATGCATTCTGCATCAAACACAAAAGGTGTCGATAACGAAACTCAAAACTCCTTAATACAAAAGATCAGTGCTCGGGATGCTTGAGAAGCACGGATCATCATCATCGACAGCATGACATCAGTGTTCAACACCGACGCTTCACTGCAGTACAACCATGATTTATTTGAAAGACTTATTGTAAAGGAAAGAATTAAGGTGGACGAGGAAGGGTGCTAGCATACTACAATAAATCCGAGGTGCCTACACCTCCCAACATTCACTCAGGCAATCTGGATAGAAACTGATAACAAGAACGCCATTGAATTCGGTTGACAACCATATCTTGTGGTGTCTCCAACCAGGCGCAGTGGGAAGCACGCGGTCCCCACCGACAACACGCAAGCGTTTCGTGATTTCTTTCATACCCCTCCGCCAGGTCAAAGGTTGGCCACCTCTGCTTACGCCACTCTGAATTGGGCACGGAAAATAGCACTCTCTTCGGCAAACGATGATTAGGCATGCGCAACACATGTCCCAACCAACGCAGCTTCTGGTGCTGGACACATTCTTCAATGGAAGTACCCGTTGCACAACCGAAAAATCGCTTTCTAATTGCCTAACAAAACAGCCCGCACTGTAGCTTGATAAACACGTCCCTTGAGATTCAGGGACACACCACTTTGACGCCATAGGTGTCTCAAATTAGCAAACGCGACCCGAGCCTTGGAGATTCGCGCACTGACCTCATCTGTCACACTACAATTCAGAACTGATACAACTTCCAAGATACGTAAAACGCTCCACAAGTTCCAGTACCTCTCCCTGAATTATAGTTGGCATGATGAGTGACTGCATGTCCAGGAGCATGATCTTGCACTTTGTGGGTGTGATGTGCATACCAAAGGAAGGGATGACTTTGGTCAGTTTATCCAAAAACGCTTGCGCCATCTCCTTCTCTTCGAAGATGAGAACGATGTCATCTGCATACTCCAGATCGACAAGGTTTTCTTCGCAAGCTATTTGAACACCAGGGTTTTGGAGACCCTCCGGCTTTCTTCTCATTATCTCCTCGTCACGAAGTTGAAGAGGAATGGAAAGAGTAGGCATCCCTGATGGACACCGCTTTGTGTAGAGAAGCTTTTGGAGAGCTCTCTACATACTCTCACACGTCCATAAGTCTAAGAATACAAAGAACGTATTATGTTCACAAGCTTCCGAGGCATTCCTTGGCGGGCGAGCGTGTCCAGCAGAACACGGACGGATACTTCTTTCCAAAACACTAAAAGACAAATTACAAAGAACAAAGTCGCCCGAGTGCTATCCGCTCCGGGTCCTTGACTGCGAACGAGATTACCCAGCCCTCTGGTGAGACAGTCAAGACAGTCACGGCGCATCTAGCGGAAAGGCGCATAAAGACGACCAGGCTGACATCATGCAGAGTGGTTAAGCGGAAAGGAAAGCAAGCAAACGTTTGCGTTTATAGTCACGTTTTCCTCATCAAATGCCTTACAGAGGATCTTGGCGCGGACTGTCCGCATTTAAAAGGCTTACGGAAACACTGAGAGCATATCCTCTGCAGTCAAAAAACTGCACCACAACTTTCCCTGAGAGAAGACGCGTAATATTCTCCCGCTTGGCGACACTTCGGCCCTCTCCAAACGTTTGATTGACCCGGTGGTATTTGTAGGCCCTCGTGCTCTTGAAAGCACACCAGGGCATCCGGCCGCGACTTCGGATTGCAGTTTATGCTCAACCGTCGCGGACCCCTTGACCACCAACGAGTGTCGCCCGTGAGGAGACAAGACTTGCAGCATCCAACGTGGAATTATCGTCGCTTATTGCCTCACCGGACAAAAAAGATTCAGTTGTGAAATCCGCACTCAAGTTGTAAGTTCTAAGCTGGACTGAGTCAGCTGTGTGGAAACAAACATCGATGGCTACTGACAGATCAATCACACGCGTTGCTCCCAACGTCTGGAACTGCTGCGAGAACCCCACAGCCACGGATAAAACGATAATGCAAGCCTCCAGCTCCAATCATGGTAAAAGCAGTCTCTGTGATTGTTGACACTGTCGTCACTCACGATCCCGATTTCTAAAGCCACAAACCTGAATGTAATGTACTTACATGCGGTGTCTTACAGCGTCTTACATACGCCGAGTTGGCCATGTTGACTGCGGACGACCCGCAAGTCCGAACAAACAGAAAAGAACGCAACCGCGGTCGAATAAGCTACTTAAACCTCGCACCACGGAAAAGCTGTTGGCTAGATTCAAAATGAAGTCTTCTGTGAAACTGAGCCTCATGTGAGCGCCACCAACCAACAGACAAGCGACCTGACAGGGCTTCACAGGGAAACGTTACCGGTCAAACCGCGATAGAAAAGCCCAAGAAACCAAATGGACGAATGGTCCCGTCAAATTCCCAAACAACAACAAATCCAAACGTCCAAAAGTTAGTACTGCACGAGCTAGAAGTAGCAGTCGTCGAAAGTTTCAACGATGGTGGAGCCACATCTTCGTGGGAAAACCCCAGCGCAAACCGGACCCATGGGAAGCGGAAATCCTTCTGAAAATGAAGGGCAGTTCTCGAAAACACCAAGGACGGAAGCAGACGAATACGCTGAAGAGGCTCTTTCGGATCATCTGACTCAAATCCAGCATATAGCTGTTAAATCTGTTAACGACCCTGGTGGAACAAATCTCAGCCCTCCATCTTTGGACGCAGCAGAGATGGTGTTGAAGTGTTTATCCTCAAAATACCTCAGTCTTTTCAACAAAATCGTGATAATAAGCTGTCAGCTCTCTCTGAGCTGCCGTCCATAATTGCACTTACGGAGACATGTATAGCACAAGAAATCTCTGACGCGGAGCCTCGATGGGTGGCTATTCTATATTTTGAGCGGACCGGAAACGCAAGAAGGCAGGTGGGGTGGTCTTTATTATTATTATTATTATTATTATTATTATTATTATTATTATTATTATTATTATTATTATTATTATTATTATTATTATTATTATTATTATTATTATTATTATTATTATTATTATTATTATTATTATTATTATTATTATTATTATTATTATTATTATTATTATTATTATTATTATTATTATTATTATTATTATTATATACGTGCGGTCCCACCCACACCGAATGTCTTCTCTGATACCACTTTTGCATCTTTCTGTGACGCACTGTGGATTCAAATCCCTCTGCGTAGTACCACTACTCTTCTTCTCAGCATGGTCTGCCATTGCACTCGAGTCAACCGGAAGACAACCAGTTCCCTATACAAACACTTGAGCAACTCCCCTCCAGCTAACACTTTGCGCATCTCTTGATGGTAGGTGCATTTACCACTTCAAAGACCCCTTGGATGGAACTCGACGCATTGAGTCTAATGGACACTTTGCATCGGCGCAGTTCGACTTCGTTAACAGAACGCTTGGACCCAACATGTCGCACCGCGCAGACCAACTAATATCCCTGGTGGATTTGGTTATCACCGACGAACGACACTTCGTTTATCAAGTTTTAATTAAAGATATACTGAAACTTGATGAGCACTCACTGCTGACGTTTGTATTCATCCGCTACTAGGCCAGAAATCCGGGGCCACAGCCGTGGATTCGAAATTTCTGCTTGCAGAGTTCTCAGAAATGAGTGGGTTTCCTGAGGAACTAAAGCTGGGACCAGCACCATTGGAAGAGTTATACGGGAACCTTTTTCAGAGAATTCACGCAATCGACGCGATGTTCGTTCCGTGAGGGACAAGGGCCTTCCTAAAAGGATTAGGCGTCTTCTGGAAAAGAGGTGCCGACCGTGTTTCAAAAAGATTAAGATAGGTGGCACAGAAGACGAGCTGGCGTTTCGTAAAATGCGGAACCGCTGTAATTCGGAAATCCACCAACGGAACAGTGCACGGTACGTTCGAATTAAGTTTCGTATTTTCCCTCGTCCAACTTCGTGAAAAAATGCTTTCAATGTTCAAACTATTTTCAGAGTTCACACGTGGCATCCCTTGAATCTTCTCATGCTAACATAACACTGACGAGATAACATCTGTCATTTTGCACTCAGTCCTTATTTCACACTCAGTCGCTGTCCTCTGTAGCCATTCATGGACCACAATAGGTGTGAGAAATCCGCCCAAAAGGCATTTGCCGTTCTACGGATGATCAGGCGCACCTTCTCTCGTATTACTCGCATGGACCTCGGGACACTCCCTGAAGCCTATGTCGGACCGCTCCATGAATATGCCAACCAAGTTGTTCACACAGGACGCACGAAAGACATAACCCTTCATTGAGCGCGTCCAGCGAGCCGCTACGAAAATGGTTTCCAGCCTCAAATCCGTGGACTATGAAACGCGTCACGCGGCGCCTGACTGCATTCCCCTGAATTACCGCCGCCTCCGAGCGGACCCATTTCTTACATATGCCCTGTTTGAACAAGGTTTGGCCAAAAGATTTTCACCGTTGACCAAGCAAACATACGGTGTGCGGCATGGTAAGGAGATTTTTATGCTTAGAGTGTATGCTTCACCGGGCAAAATGTTTCTCATTTAGGGTAGCAGCTGCGTTGTCCACGCTCAATCTAGAACCCAGTTCTTAGCATTATTAGACACTTTTTATGCGAGACCTCACACCAGCAAGCTTACTGTCCCGCACTGAAAAATTAAAGAGCAGTGCCACACCATTTTTACACTTGTACCTTTCAGGTGAACGATAGCCGCCGAACGATGGGAATAAAGCCGACCCGGGAAACTTGGGCGGAAGCCTCGATCCTCTGTATCAATCCGTGAATCCGTGAATACGTGAAAATAACCATAATACTGGGCTTCGCGCGGGGAAACAGAAATCTGCTGTTTAAATACATAAGACATCGTCGCAGAGATAAGCCAACCGCGTCCTGCTTAGGACAGTACCTCGAAACCCACGAGCTACCCAATAGTTGTATCTAATGTCTACAGAGAACACTTTGTAGGTTGATATTCAGCACCAGCATCCTCCTCACTTCCAATTTTGTTGAAGCGTATCTACGAACGGCATCTAAGTGGCTGGCTTTTTACAGAGGAGCACATTCGTTAACTGTTGCACAAGATCAACCCGTTCTGCGCGTCGGGGCCGGTCGAGGTCCATCGCAGAATTCTGAATGAAACGTCGTTCAGACTGACAAAACATTTCTGTCTGGTGTTTCTTCAGCCTCTCGATGAACGTAAATTTTTCTCTGCTTCAGCGGGAACGATTGGTACGCCAATGTACAACATTCGTGACTAAATATCGCCACTAGGCTGCAGACCTGTAAGCATTACTAGCTGGACGTGCGAGGTGATTGAACACATTCTGAAGCACGCCATCCCCATTTGCCTTAATACAAACAGTTTAATATCCCTAGTTCCACACGGATTTCTCCCTAACCTTTTTTTGCTTGACGATCATGCTTGCATTTTTGGGCAGCTTAACCTAAGCTCGTAATGGATCTCATAACGGATCCCATACCTTTTGACTTTTCGAAAACATTTTCCTGAGTCCCACAGGTCCTGCTGCTTCACAAGCTCCAGACTTAGGAAATTCAAGAAGAAATTTTACACTGAAATAGTGCGTTCCTATCAGACACAACATTCCAAGTGAAGTTAGTCTCGACCTGCGCTTCGGAGGCTATCTTCATTGGAGTTATGAAGGCTCTGTTTTAAGAATATTTTTTGGTTTCCAATCTACGTCAACGACTTTCTAGCTATTACTTCAAGTCCATGTCTACTTTATCTGGAGGCAATGAAATCCTAAGGTTTTAATGCCAGTGCTCTCTCTAAATGGATGAATACGCTGCTAGGCAGTTGTCGTTGGATTGCCATATTCCCCTGAATGAAAAATATGCGTCCGTATGTCACTCGGAGATGACGCAGCGAAGGGTTTTTCGTGCATGCTGCGAATAGACAGGAAGACATTACAAGGATAGATACCAAGAACGATTTAGGTGTCTGTCTCACTTCGAACACAATTTTCTCCCTGCACCATGAAAAGGCGGCTCAAAAGGCATTCACCATTCCGCGGATTGTTTGGCGCCCTTCATTGTACCACTTGCATGGACTTACAGATTCTCTATATGGCCTGCGTCGAATCGTTTCTTTAAGATGCCACCCAGGTTGTCTTTTCATGGCGCAAGAAAGGTGTCACCATCATTCAGCGTGTCCAAAGAAAATGACTGCCGGAATCAGACCGGTTGCTCTTGAAAATAGTTATTTGGCTAAAACTTACTGGTTATAAAACGCGTCTCGTGCTGCTTGACTTCTTTCCCCTGGAATATCGTTTCCGCGGAGATTCAGTATTAAAGTAAGCTCTCCCTGAACAAGGTTTGTCCGAAAGTTTTTTCATCGTTTACCAAACAATCAAATGGTGGGGACGTGGTAAGAAGAGTTTAAAAGGCAGGGCGCACATAATTATTAAGCAACACTTTCTTATTACGGGCAGTGGGTAAGTGGAATAACCTTCCTCCGACGGATGTTTACATAGCGTCCGGTAATCAGTTTAGATCACTTTCAGACGCCTCTTAAGTTGAATCTTTGCGCTGGCAAGATTACTGCCGCGTTCTGTAAACTTGAAGGGCAGTCCTTTAAATTAACACACCAAATTTACCACGTCAAACTTTAATGATAAATGCGCGCCAAAATTTAAAAGATCGATTAATTAAAGCAAATCACGACAAAATGAAGGTGAATTAGCGTGATTTTCGGTTTGAATATACTTACAACTAAGAGCATCATTTAGGCGTACAAAGTTTTATTCCCCTCACGAGTGTTATTCACATAAGAGCATTGTGCTTCAAAGGATCGGCTGCAGCAGCAGTGGTTTTCAGTTTTAATTCAAATGGACCGGCCGACTCACAGCAACTCTGCTGTCTCCTCAGTTTTCACAGTTATTGCGTGCCAGGCAGGATTCTTCTCGTTTTGCTCAAAAACGTTTTGTTAATGCCCGCCATCTTCAACTGTTAAAGAGCTGATTTGCCTCAGCTTCTTTTGCTCTCCAAAAGATGTAAAAAGCCCCAAGAGCTGTGTTTCTTTGCCCGTGCTGATTTAGGCGTGACCAGTTCTACACCAGATGGGACCCACCGTTTGTAAGATTGTCGCTTTTTCGCGCAATCCTCAGTACACGCAAGCCCCACCAGTCATGCTTTTATTATGACTGTAACATTATGCATATGCCTGACAGTGCGCCACACACCAGTTAGGAATTAACACTATTGTTATTACATTTGGTGCCGATGTAACCTCACTGAAGGGGAGGGGCCGCTCCATACAAGTGCAGTGAATCGATAATAGTGCCTTTTCTAACGAGGGTAATTGCGGAGAACGAGGTAACCACGGCAGTGTTAGCTTGACTCCAGTTGTAAAAAGGCTTCTAGCGGCACCGATTCTTCGGCGTTCCACGGCGGCAGGCAAGCCCCCAACTCGTAAACATCAAGCGGAAGTTTGACCGAGTAAAAGCTGCGTTCACCATATCTCCGTCAGGCGTGGGAACACCTCCATATGTACGGACGATCCACAATCCCTGCATTCCTTGGCTCAAGGATCTGTTTGCCCATGCGGCCGCCCATCTTTACTCAACAGGCTACTACCGAGAAGTTTATGGACACCATACACTCCCTATATTCACATATTTTTCTGGAATGTGAGAAGATCTGGTAAGCCATCCAAAGGTTTTTCGCACAAAAAGTGGCGCCCGTTAAGTTTGTTCACTCTCCCTCTCCATCCTTGTCCAACTTTCTCATTGATGAAATAATAAGACGAACGCCAGAATGTCCACAAACTTTGGTGTCCAAATCGTTGCTGGGGAGAATATTGTTGAGCCGAAGCACACAGATCATATAGCCGTCACATTTTGAAATGAGGGTGAGGCATAAGCTCTGCTAAATGGACTGACCGCCGCCATGCCATCTTTGATGATGCGCTTAAGGCCCTCAAGATGCAAAGTTATGCTTCATAACATGCACTCTCTGAACATACTTGTTGCAAATGAGAGAGGACCACCGATGTCGGTGAAATATTTTGCATCCCTCAAGTCTGATGGTATTGCCTCATGAGGGAAGTGCACGAATCATGTTTGGCACTTTTTTGCATCACTTGTGGTGTCTATCATTGTCCCTCAAGAGTGGAGTGTGTCAAGCTGCAGTGGGGCCTGTTTTGTTGTCTGGCTGCGAGAAGTGGCCTCTGCGGACAGATGATGTGATGGGACTTCCGATTTTTTTAACCATCGATGCTTCAGAATCGTCGCCGGTTTCAGGTGGCGTCTCGCAACGGCACTCCATCGTTGAGAACATGCAGACGGGTCGACTAAAAAAGCTCGGCTGTAAGCTACGCATGCCGAAACATCGTCTGATGAGACGTGTATTGTTCTGTATGCCTATCTCAAAAGAGCACGAACCTCGAGGCTGTTTGAAGTAGACTGCGAATAGTTTGAGGGGTTTTGTGTAGTCCTCCTTACTGGGTGGCTCTCTGATTACTCACCGGCGCTTGCCTGGAAGCGTTGCAAAAATTGCTGATCAGTGTTAGTGTTAATCGAGCCTTTAACTTCTTTCCAGATGACCTGCTGATGCGCCTGGAAGCCTACGTAGCTCAAAATTCTTTTTACAGTTCAGTAACAGATCCCTACCACCTAGCTGTTTTCCCGTCTTCTTAATTAAAGGCTTAGAGCAAAGATAAGATGACATCTCACCGTTCATTTTGGTTGCAAATAGCTGTGTCGGATGGCTACAGAGTAATTATTTAGCGTAATCTCATCAATAATAGAAGGAATGAAATTATGGTACAGAATTAGCAGCTGTCGCTCCCGTTTTGATTCGTTCAGTCTCGTGCAATAAGCGGTATTTTAAAGTGTTCATTGGACGACCGAAGTCCGTGGAAGTTTTCGTTTTTCGGCTACATAGGATGCACGTTAACAAAGACCCCCATCACGCAAATTTCCCCCGTAATGTGGGAGCCCCTATTTTGCATGCTCAGTCGTGTGAATGACTGCCCGAACTCCGAAAGTACAAGTGCATCTTTCACTCCTATTGGATGAACAATAATCCGTGCTGTTATGCCGGCGGATTTCATCTATTAGTTATGTTTGAATATTCTGATTAACCAACCACGGTTTAAAAAGTTATGTGTAACTAAATCGTGCTCTTCCGCTAGGTACTATATGAATTGAGAAGTTGGCCCATGGAGGAGGCCTTCTCCTATGAAACACATCAAGAGATGATATTAGTGGCCAATTATTGGTATCCTAGGACTACAAATGGACTCCGATGTCTTGCCTTCCGTCCTAAATAATTCTTGTCATCCTGCATCGACTTTTGTGAATTACACAAATTAAGGAGCCGGCTTGCCCTTGGTGGGCAAAATATTTTAACACGGCAAACCTAGTCAACGCACTGGAGCCGTATAAACTGTGTCTAACTATTCTGAAGGCAACGGCGCTCAACAGATATTTCTGACGCGGAGATGATAGATGTCTACTCTGTTTTTTGGGCTGGCTCAAAACGAGGGGCAGCTGGTGTGATTGCTTTTCAATCGCATGCGGCCCTGCCCATCCCGCCTTTCCTCTCTGATGCCACTCCTGCACCTTTCTGGGTGCGCTGTGGAGCCAAATCCCGCTGCACGTGTCCGATTCTCTCCTTTTTGATGTGGTCTACCGTTGTCCCGCGAGTCTTCCGGAAGATGACAAAACCGTGTACAACCTGTACCAAAACTTGAGCACCTCCCCATAGCTATCATTTCACTCATCTCTTCCTGGTAGGTGATTTCAAAGCTCCGAAGGCCTCCCAGATCGAGCTTCAGCGAGTCGGATCAACTGGACTTTTTGCAGCGGCACTGAACAGAATCGTTCAAAATAGCGATTGGGCTCAGCATATCGTCGTACCCACCAGATTTCACGTTGGACAACTAACATCCTTCCTGGAATTAGTCATCACCAACGAAAGACACTTCGTTGATCAAGCGACAATTAACATTCCATTGGGACATGGCGACCATCGTGTGCTGACATTTGGTTTCATCTGATAATGCGCCAGGAATCCCAAACCTAAAGCGTGGATTCGGAACTTCGGCCGTGCAGCCTTCTCAGGGATGCGCATCTTTCTTGATTAAATTGAACTGGGACCACTTTCAGTGAGACATTTATAGGACCATCGTCTAAAACGTTTAAGAGGCTGACGCGATGCTCGTCCCGAAAAAATAACACGCAGTCCGATAGACCGCTAGCTACCTAGAAGGATTAGCAGTCTTCTGGAGAAGAGGTTCCAACTATTTTTCAAAAAGATAAATGTAGGTGGCATAGAAAACGAGCTGGCGTTTCGTAAAATGGGGAAATATTGTAAATCGGAAACCCGCCAATGAAACATACGAAACTAAACCACAATACTGGACTTCGCCCTGAAAAAACAAACGTCCTGCATCCCCATGGCAGCTGGTTTCGAGTTGGACGAGAGGTTTGACGCAGGTGGATTCAGTTCAGTAAGAAGTCATTGAATTTTGGTTCAGTTAGTAGACTATTCACGGATTCACGCATTGATACACAGGATCGAGGCTTCCGCTCAAGTTTTCCGGGTCGGGTTTTTCTCCGCCGCTCAGCGGCTGCCGTTCACCTGAAAGGCACAAGTGAAAAAAGGGTGTAGCACAACTCGTTAAGTTTTCAGTGAGGGCAGTAAGACTGCTGGCGCTAAGTTGTCGGAACTACGCGGGATTGTCGAAACTACGTATCGCCCCAAGTACCGTATCGGGAACCGCAACACCGACCTTAAATTCGTGGTCTATGACGCGCTTCTCGTGGTGATTGACCTCTTTTCCCTGGACTATGGTCGCCTCCGAGGAGACTTAATACTTACGTATGCCCCGTTTGAACAAGGTTTGGCAAAAGTTTTCGCACCGTTGACCCAGCTAACACACGGCGGGCGACATGGTAAGGAGATTTTCAAGCTCAGAGCGCACACTTTTATTATGCAAAATTTTTTCTCATTTCGGGTATTTGGTACGTGGAATAACCTTCCTCAGACGGTTGTCCACGCTCAATCTAGAACCCAGTTCTTAGCATTATTAGACACTTTTTATGCGAGACCTCACACCAGCAAGCTTACTGTCCCGCACTGAAAAATTAAAGAGCAGTGCCACACCATTTTTACACTTGTACCTTTCAGGTGAACGATAGCCGCCGAACGATGGGAATAAAGCCGACCCGGGAAACTTGGGCGGAAGCCTCGATCCTCTGTATCAATCCGTGAATCCGTGGGCCAAACCCCATGCGGCAGAATGTGTGTGCTGTTTCTTGAATCGCCCGAGAAGCGCCACCCTACTTGGACCTGATTAGAATGTCACACAAGTTGATGATACACATTGTGGAATAGTATGTTGGAGTCAATAATATGTACTAGTAGCTTTGCGCAGTTATGGGCATGACGGAAGCCGTCATTCCTAAGGTAGACCAATGTTCTTGATGATGGATTGGACAACCGTATGTTCAACGCAAAGCCCGAATGCCTTGGGTGACATGACGCTTGTGCTATCTAGAATCCATTAGTTCAGAAAGCATAGATTTTTTTATTAATACTTGCAACACAAACACAGAAGTTTCCACAAATGCACTCTAAGATATGAAACCATCCTAGGGTTAGTAATGGAGAGCAGTGTTTTAATTCTTCAACGTACCGACACTCCATCGGTTATTGTTTTGAACCTACATATTATTTTCGCGAGCATGTCCAGTACACATTGCTGTCGCAGAAAACTACAGTCCGACAAAGAGGTCTTCGGAAGCCCTCCAGAAGTTAATAATATACTGAAATTATCGGGCACCACCGACTCCGATAGCTTTGTTTCGAACAGTGCAAACGTGAGTTACCGTTTGACGATTTGTGAATAGTAAAACAGATGGGCGACCAAAATGTACCAAGATTCGTCATTTTCGGGAAACCGTCAACTGGGAAATCTAGGCTGGCTCAGCGCCTGTGTCAAGTTTGGAACTGCGAACATGTGAACGGTAATAAAATTTACTACTCCTGCTCAAGCCTTCAGCTTCTGAACTGATAAGTCGGAACATAAGAGAGCATACACAGATTGGAAATGAACTAGTGGATATTATGACTGACGGAAAAGATTTGGAAGATAAAATTGTTATCAAACTTATATCTGAAAAACTTCAATCTCCTGAATGTCACCTCAAGGGTTTTATTCTGGATGACTTTCCGACCAACAGCGAGCAAGTCTTATCAATAGCAGAGCAACTAAATATGTTGTCAGAACTCCGCCCCGAGATCAACTGTTACGTGTATATCCATGTAAGCTTTATAAATTCCATTTTGTTGCGCTTAGTGTCAATATTATTTTGACCAGAATTGAAGCAAAGTTCGATATTTTGTTCTTAGTTTTTCTGGCCTTTATGTGGCATACAGTAGAACTGATGACATGCTGCTCTACTTCAGTACTTAAGCCGCACGGTCTAGTTCGTCTCCTGATGCAGGTGGGTGAGAGTTTTGAGGGAGCATTTCACCAGATGTTCATTGTTACACCCATTAATATATAGACTTATCCTGTGCTGCGACTAAGAATGAAGTGACCACAATTTTGGTAATCTGTCCTAATTTCAAGGGGAATATCAGGAAGAAGTACCGAATTTCAGCCATAACTTCCGACAGTGAAAAGTTAATATCTAGTGTGAGTAATTCCGCTGTGATGGGCCCCTGATACTCATAAAGTTTATGACCCCTAAATTTGTGCTTGAAGATGGTAAGCAGGAAACGTTCGCATTTGAAAGTGCTGAGTTCCATTACAAACCTAACTAACCTGAAGCTGCACACTTTCTATGTGAATAAAGTATCCAGAATCTTTATGTGCTCAATGAGAAATTTTCATTTCTAGACGTTGGAAAGCACGCGGATGGTATAAATTTCAGAATCCGTCGTGAGGACTTAGCCAGTCTGTTAGTCAGTGGTTAGTCTGTTAAAGTGTGGACTGTGTTTCCGTGTTGGTTCCTATTACCGGTCCTGTAGCGTGGTGTTTCTTCACACAGTAAAATGACTCTGCACAAATAATTAACAAAGTGCACAGAAGACGAATACTTTTGGTTGTAGCATGAGGCTGCTAAACCAACATCACCAGATCAAAAGATCTAGTCCTGGTAGGCTCTTGCGCGGAGTGATGAATTTTGTCCAAAAGGTAACCAGAGGATACAGGTTTTTCTGCATGCAGTTAAACCTGTAAAACCAAAGTCCCTTTGTTGCTGTCTCTGGAGCTGAGATGGAACATCTTGACTGTGGCTCCATGTGCAGCCGGAATGCTTTCTAGACAAACCTTAGGCCCTTTATCCTCTTTAAACCCAAGCCTACATTATCCTACAGCGGAGAAAAAGCGCACCGATTTCTTCAAACGTGTGGGATGCTTCATGTTGCTTGGTTTAGTCACTACTTCACAGCCCCTGATATAATTTTTTCTTGTTTCTTCTACTGACTGAGCAGCAATTACTCTCTTATCATCCGCATCGATAGCAGAAATACCTCAGAAACTGTTGCTCGTGATCAACTGCAATACAACCAAAAGAGAGAAAAACTCAAAAGGAGTGCAAGTAAAGTGGAAAAGTGAAGCCAGTCTATGAGAAAACGATCAAGAGTAAGATACCAATACCACTTGGCAGCATTGCAATAAACATATCTGGGCATCATTTTGAAGTACGACGCCGTCATCTAAATTAACCTGGCTTCCTTTGCGCAGATCACCAGACATGACCCCAGGACACCAGCACGGGCGAATTTTAGTTAGGTGGTGAGGCATACAACATGCACACCAATTCGGTTGTTTGCACACAACGCCTTCATGGATTTCCATCTGCTTCCAAAAAGTTCACCTGGGCCCCAGCTGGGAAAGCTTGAAGACCCCAAAGCATCCAGCTTAATTGTGATCTTTATTTTACCCCGTTATCTCATGACAAGTGCAAACCCCGAGCAAAAATTTGTTTGCCACAGAAACCAACGCTTCTTCTTAAAAGATGTTGTCTAGGCATGAGTAGAGTATGCTCCAACTATCTCAACCTGGAAAGTTTATCCTTCTACTCACCGGTTCGGGTTAGAAACACCACAGTCAAGCTACATTGCACAAGAAGCTAAGTATACTGTGCTTCTTCCTATTAAAGAGGTCAAAATAACTGATATAACATCGGTCGACTGAAATAAATCAAGCTTTAGTAGTCAGTTTTCTTTTCTTCTGAGAGTCAGTTGGAGTATCATCAGCGTACACAATAATCAGTGCCACATGATGACTGTTACAGATTTTGCTTTTGTAGTCTGAGCCGATAAGGACCATATGATCATTCTATTCTTCTCTGAAATTATTGACGGTGTGAACCTTACGGACCTTTATGCGTGCACAAACTCAAGGCTTTCAGGCTTGGCCTTTTGGTCAACTGCTTAATAGTGGCTGATTGACAATGTTACTGGTTTTCTCTTAGGTATTTTAAAAAACAAAATAAAATTAAAAGTGGATAAACTTTCAGTTCTGCCAACATTTGGGTACCTAGCTGCCATATTACTCGAAAGGTCCAACGAACTAATCTAATTTTAAGTTGCTTGGGCCTAGATGAGAGCTGTTAGGATACCAGTTCTAAGTTCAAACCACAAAACCTCCAGCAGATAAGTTATCGCCTTAATTACTGAGTGATTTACGTGTTGTCCCCCTTGAACCATCCCAACTTCTACTCAGACCATCCACATCACGTGGTGACTGTACCGTACTTCTAATATTTTTAGCCTGGCTTAGATTCACTTGCAAGATAAAATTTGATTGGAATTTTAAGTATTCTGTACTATCATTAAGTAAAAGAGCTAACTGCAAGAAAAACTATGAGTCTGAGCAGTAGAAGACAACTGAAATTATGATTTTTAAAAGCGGTTTGATATTGCCGGGAAGCTGTTCTGTTGGTCTCCAATTTCCACATCTACCGCCTACGGATAAACAGTAACCTGAAAAGAGGTCGTTGCCTTAGTAGTGAATTTGTAACTGATCCACCGCATTGTTAATCTACGGATACTTGCCGTCAGAACACTTATACGGAAACTTGTCAAATGGGTTGCATTTGTGCGATACCTGAACTCAGGCACTGGCAATAACAATACACTAGTTGTCAGCAATAGTAGTTCCTTATTACTTTTTTAAAGATATTTTCCTATAAAAATTTGGGAACTTTGCCATCCATAAAATTTAGCTTCCTTTATATTGAATTTAGGTTCATTAAACGAACGGTTTATTTGGGCCACAAATAAATTAGTCTAATTTAGGATCGTTTGGTTACGTCAATTTTTCCAACGTTAGCAAACGCTATCCGACAGACTATGGACTCTTTCTTTTCAAAAAGACGGATACTAGCTTGCGAAATCAGTTGATCAGCATAAGCTAAGACGTTGATAAATTTCAGTGCTCTCAGATTTGGTGGCGCTAGTGCTAGAGCAGTTTAATTTAATTAGCAGCACAAATTATCGCTGGAATCTGCTGGCACGATTAGACCAGGGGACACAACCAAAATGTATGCATTCATAACATCTTTTGAGTAAGTAACTGGATTGTGCACACTAAGATCACTATGCTATCTATCAGGAAGGTCAGATTCCTGAAAACAACTACTGAATGCCCAAGATCTACTGAGACCCTCAGCTCTGTAGATGTTGACCAGCCAGACAACGCCCCCTCAATATACAGCGCCTCACAGCTTTCTATCAAACCCAGACAGCGCGTGTCAGCGCTGCTCAAGGTCAGACAACGCCCCCGCAGTATGCAGCGAGTCGCAGCCTATACCAAGGCCAGACCGCGTGCGTCAGCATTGGACCAAGTTAGACAGTGTCCCACCAATGACTAGCTTGAGTTGTATTCTCGCACTCGCACGTACTCACTCTCTCGCGCTCGCTTGTTCGGAATATAGCGGTTGTGTTCCCTTCCGTGAGTCTTTTTTCCCGGCATTAGGCACTGGAGCGGGTCAGCAATCAGATACAGCAGATTAGCAAATCAGCAGACATAACACTATCCGCCTCTGATTAACTTTAGATGGGCAATAAGTCTTAGGGTTTGAAGTTTTGGTAAGTTTCGCTCGAACTTATGTACGGTCTTAGAATCGCCATCCAAACTACTAGTGAACTTTTTATTCTCTACTTTATTTTTACTATTCTTCAGAAAAGTACTGGTGCATTTGCGACTTATAAGCAGTTCGTTTTCTGTCAAAAGCCACAGTAGTTGCACGAATTTTATGGGTTCCTAAAAATGTTCTATTGTTTGTGAGGCACACGTAAGCCGAGAGCCAAAAAACCTTTGTTTGTTGCATGTGTGAGCACTTCAACCCTGATAAATTTGGCTTGGTCCGTCATCTTACTTCACTTCCCCATTTTTTGCTTTTGGAGCACACATTTACAACACACAAGCATATTAATTTATTCCTCTATCCAGTGTTAAATTTAGTGCCTTTTGAATACACAGCTCACAGTTAGAAAGTTGATTGGGTGTGGCCCTTCTCTGTAAACAGCGTCTGTCTGTCATTTTTGATTGCTATGATACTGTTACACACATGCGTAAAATTTTCTGAGAGATCACTTTCATAGCCATGACCCAAAATTGTGATCTAGAGTTTGAGTGCTAAGGCCATGTGGGTATGGCCTTCTGGAAACAAACTCGGACATATTCGATAAATTCACCTTGGATTTTATTTCCATTATTTTGCATTGTGGCAGCAACTCACCACCGTAAAAGAAAAAGGATTGTCTGAAACGTTTTACATCGTGTAGAATACTTTTGTTTTAGTTAACGCTACTTTTACTGAGTGGACTTACGTTAATTAGGCTGAAGATAACTAAGCAGAGAAGCTGACTTTGAACGTTTCTGGCATCACAATATGCTTCAAATGGGCTTCTACAGTCTCTCTGGAATTTACCTTGGGTTCTTGTCTTAGTGAGTAACTAAAATTTGCATCCTTTGCAATTTTCATTTTGTTTTGCTCCAAATCTATCCGAAATAGGCATTGGCTAAGCTTAGATTTGAAGTTGGTATTCTATTGAATGTACCGCGAATTCGGTCTATTGTTGCATCGGATGAATCTTTAGTTCTCATTGTTTGTCCCTGATATATCAACAAAAAGCAGTTTTTAGATTTCATCTTGGTTGGTTACCATTTTGCAGTTCCGGTCAGTGAATAGGTGCATTAATCTCTGGGAAGCTTCCCACAAAAAGATATATCATATGAGACCGTAGGTTTGCGTCTCATATCATTTCGGCTTTTCGTAAACCCACTTCAAATAACAGATGACTCCAGAAAGGGCCAAATGACGACCCTTCCTCCAGCTTCTTAAAGATCCAGAGTAACTGGGGTTTACAGTATAAGAAACAATGTTTTACAGAGGGGCGGCTAAAAACCACCGTGTAAAACCACAATAAAAAACTAGTGACCAGCGAGTTGCAGCATATCCTCTTGTCGGTATAGCAATCTACAAGCTGTAAGTTATCACAAAACTTACGTTGTACATTCCCATAATCAAAGAATTCTCGAAACTTAGGTCTCTTCAGCGATATTATGGAACAAGTTCCTTCAGCAGCTAAAATAGTACGCAAAATTTTCCCCGAAGGGAAGCCACTTTACTGCTGATCTACCACGGATGAACGTCCCTTAAATACTAAGATCCCATTGTTCATGGATCTTTAGTAACAACTGAACCCTTGTTAGATCTCAATCCGCCAGGTTTTTATCCATTCTATTCTCGCATTTAAATAATTAGAACTGTAAAAAACTGCACAAAATGGGAGGCAAACAGCATTTTTCTCTGATTTAGTATTACTATGCATTACCTAGGTCCTGAAGCATTGGTTGTTGTCTGCACTATGTATGCTTCTTCTGTGTTTCTAAATCCACTTACGCAGAGTAAATTGAATCTTATAGGTACCTGACGAAGAGCATCGTTCTTGTTGGTCACAAAAGCGCATTGATCCCGAGACAGGACTACTTTACACTCCAGTCCCTTGTGACGGCGATGACGGGTTTTTGCCAACACCATACACTCCACAATTTCAGTCGGGTTTTCAACCAGCGTCCGACCAGTCGTTTCAGGAGAGACTCATAACACGTCACGAGGAGCTGCCTGAATGCCTTGATCAACATTTTTCATTCAACAGTCAAGTAATGCGGCCTCTACTGGATCGGTTTCTGTCCAACCAAACCAACGTGCCTTGTCTTCGAATTCTCACTCAGTCCGATGGTTCCGATTTGTTTGTAGTGGGTCCCTCTAAATCATACATTTTTGAAACACAGTTTTTCAGAAATGAGTGCCTAATCGCTGGGTGTCATTGAGTTTCCGTCGCATTAATGTCTTGGGATTTGCGAAATAACTTGCAATACCGCCATTCATAGGATAGGTTCCTGTAAAGACAAAATGGCCACATAAGACACCTAGAACCATTCTGTCACACGCTTTACACATTATAAAAAGTGCATATACGAGTGTATGCATGTGAGTGTGTCTGAATGTAAAATTTTCATGTAACTCTCGTGATTTCCGAACAAACAACACACCAGTTACTGGTCGCTTTTGAAATCTTACATGAATCGGTCACTTTAAATTATTGCATTGATCATTAGGCATTAAGCTGTCGGAGTTTACTATATTTTGTCTCATTGGCCAGCGCAGCATTACTTTCTACGCAGTCTCGCAGACTCGGAACTTGTCCATCTCCCGTATGTAGAATACGGTGACGCTTGAGACGACATCCATTCGTTAACTCCTCGTTGAATTAAAGCCTATTGCATTTCTCTGGTGGGTTTCTCTCTCATCAGAATCTGTTGGAGGAATAATGTTAGAGGTACTTGTTGAGTTTATCATTCAGGATAAAGAAGTACTTGAAAACACTAGTTTTGACCAGGTCTCAACTGTTTGTTGTGATTAATGAACAGCAAAATATAACTGATTTAGAACAAACGGTGCTCTGGTTTTCTTGATTACAAAACTAGTATTAGATAACTGGTCTGCGGTCAATAAGAGTTTCATTCAGACACCCCAGGCCTAAAAAATTCATAATAATGATATCTGGGTTTCACTCTAAAGCCTCTGCTTTGCCATTGCAAATTCTCGCCTGACGTACTGTCAGGTAAAACCAATAACGCAAAAAATTTGTGTCAAACCCCTGCATCTAAAGCACTATGACCGACAAAACTAAAAAAGCTCGCAGTTGGTGTATGTGGAATCAAATGATGCCCCAAATTCAGGCAGGTGAGATAGAAAAACCTATCCAGCAGAAATTGGCGTGCACAACAACTTTAACTGGCAAAGTTTGCGAAACCCAGATATCGTGGCTCATTCTCAAGACGACTGGAGCAATTTATGTCAGCAGATGCAGCATAATATAGATACCACCTGACAATCAACAACAACCATTTTCAGGGTGACCAGTTACACTAAACGAAGCCGGGGCACACTTGTTCACAACGACAAGTGCCACACGTGGTTTGCACCGAGCCGCATGTTCATCCATCTGAACTCAGAATACCCTGTACAAATACGAAGGAATATGATTATGGGTAGGCAAAGAACCAGTAAAGTGATCAAATTGATTATCCAGTGCTTGCAAACTTTGTACGAACATTCGACTAGAGATAGATGGTTTCTGCCATCACATTAGCTAAACACTGACAAAAATCAATGCTGCACCTCCTTATAATAACAGGTGAGGTTGTCCCGTTAAAAAGATTCACGAAACGAGGCTTTCCGCCTGGTGGAAAACTTGCGTTCAAAAGCTCACTGCAAAAGATGACAAGAAAGATTAGAGAAGACAAATAAAAAACACTCGACTGCAACAGTATGTGGCCGCATGTCAGGAGGCAAAAGGGATATACTTAGAATGTTGAAAAGTGTGGGAGTGAGAATGTTTGAAGGTATTAAGCCAAACCTCAGTTGAAAGGGATACCAATGACTGTACTAATCAGGCCTAGTGACGGTAATTAATCATAAGACGGGGGACCTGCTTCACTGTTTCTAAACGACATGTAAACAGGTCAGACTGACCGTGTACTGTAACATATAAGATGATTTTACCATTTTCACCGAAGAGGTCCTTTATTGAGTCCAACATCTGTTTATAATCAAGGCTAAAGACCCCGATGACATGCATCTGACATTTTTCCCCCGTTAACACATACAATTTCTGGTCCCTTGGTACTGAAACCGCGACGAAAGGGAGTCGCGATAAGATGACAAATTGCGACCGTGATACCAGCACACAAGGATGGGAACCGGAAAACTGCTTCACGCTACAAGCCTTTCAGTTTAACATTGTTGGGGCCAAAGTGTCTTGTAAAAGTAACCAGGAACAGAGTAGTGGATCAATTATCCTCCTAAAAGCTTAGCATAACACAGCAGTGAGTATTCTTATGCAAATGCTAATGTCTCACTAAACTTCTTTGTCTTCCTGGCCAACTAATCCCGAGATCAGAAAAAGGCACTGTGTCGAATAGGTTTCGGAAGTCGTTTGATACATCCAATCCGTTGGCCGAACTGATTTCTTTTATCTTAGCCCGGCAGATGCAAGAACACATTCTAGTGGAAGAAAGATAATCTTAATAGTGGAGGGTCAAAGGTCTAGAACAAGAATGAGCATCAATGAAATGCTAAGGAAGTTGGGGTCAGATCGGCAGTGTTCCTAAGATAAATAGACAGTCTGGTAGAGGGACGCAAGGGTCCTAGCTGTATGTGTTTCAGTAACATGAAAATAGTTGGTAGCCTAAGGAACTAGGTTATTAATGGCCACTTACCATATTAACTTATGGGTGACTATTCTTTCTTTCTATTACATTATCTGCAAACACTCCGATTACTTCACCTTCTGAACTTAGTTTTTAGATATTCACCTGCGATTTTATCTGTTTTTTGGCCGACTGAAGAGACATTGAGTTGGCCGAGTACAAGTTTAGTCAGCAAAGGCACATGTCTGCTTGCTTCGTATCGTGCATTACTTGTGACTGTCATGTAAAGCACAGCAACCATCCAGGATGATACTAGGGGATCAACTAATCCTGCTACTACGGCTGACCTTTTAAACATCACTAGAGCTTAGTATTGCAAGGAACAAAGAATTTGTTTGGTATTCGGCTTCTATGTCCTGCGTACAAAATTGTGTTTGTAAAAAGGTTTACCAAAGCCTCTTGTGTGCGACACGAGTGCAAAACGTGATGATGCCGCAGTTACCGGCAGGGAAAATTACACCCTTCACTGGCAAATACCCGGGATACCTTACGTGAGACAGGTCAGAAAGGTCTTGCGGGATATTTGTTCCACCTAAGGCCTTCGTATTATTCTGCGGATTATCCACGCCATAATCACAAAGTGAACATTAAGCAACACCAACTTTAGAATCTGGCATGATGCCGGCTCCTTTGACAGTCTGTAACTTTTATCGTTGGTGTTTTCACTAGGATGGTCATCATCAGTGCGTTGCTAGGGAGCGTAGTAGAGCGTAGGAATAAGTCGGCGGTTGTGCTTCGAGCATCTTGTGTGTGTTAATATATGTATTGCTAGTCGGAGCCGACCTCCGATCACGATTGGTCGTTCGGTCTGGCGGTTCCGTTGATTGATCTGTCGTCCCGTGTCCTGAGTAATCGATGACCACATGGCCTGTGAGCTTAGCCTCCCCTATTCTCGTACTCTGACTGACGCTGGAGTAACCTCTTTCCCTGACCATTATGATCTACAGCTTGTGACATTTGTTGATCTTATTTCAAAGAGTTCCCTGTTTCTTGGTTCGTTAATCAAATATTAGGCTCTACTGGAGTATTTCGTTTGAGATGTTGGTCGTTTGCACGTAGTGCTGTATAAACTGGATCCAGTTCAATGCATCGGTTGATCGAATCTGCCATGGGTCCAGAAGTCCCCTTCCATGTTTTATGTCTCCCTATGTCAAGATTTTTACGTTTTCCAGATTGGATATGTAGCTTTCATGGTCTTCATATATGGATATCAAGGAACGGGGTCATGTCGCCTGAGTGCCGCGTTGTGTTCCTTCATTTGTGTGCATAATTTCGTCCCAGTTTGTCCAAAGTTGAATCGGTTGCAGTTGATTTGGTATATCACATTATTCCCTTTGGCTTCGTCTTTGTTTTATCTCGTCCTTGAGATCGGTTTCCGTAAAGTTGCATTAGGTTTGTTTTCTACGAGGATTTCCTTTCGAATCAAAACTCTGGTTGTGAGTACAGATGTATTGTTGTTTCGGGATAGAACTACTCGTCTGGCCGCTTATTCTTCCTGTTACTGTTGTTTAAAGGTCTTCTTTCCAAGCTTCTCTAGGATATCCATTGTTCGTGAGTACTATGAACAGATAGTTTTATTCAGTCTTCCGTTGTTCTCTGGTGCTGTAGTGTTTCCCTTGAACGCGGTCTAGACGCAACTTTTCTTAGAGCTCATTGGATTATTGCTGCTGGGATTCACTATTCGATCTGTATACCTCTTTTCAGCATACGCAGGTTTCCAGAGTCCCGTCCACCTTTCCGTTCACTAAAGCCCCCAAGACTTGCATTCGGTTATTTCTCTTTGATTCAATTGTGAAACTGATAACTTCGGACGTGGTGTAGAGCATCAGGAGTTCCGGGCCGAAGTCAGCTCGAAGAGTGGTGTCGAGCAGTTCGTGAGATTTGTTTACTGAATCTGGTTGCATGGCGACAGGGGTGTCATCTACTTAGGGGATCCCCAGCCTTGGATTGCCCATCGATAGTATCGCACGCTCTAATATTTTCGTTATCGCCGTACAACAATAAGAAGGCCGGCCGTTTTACGAAAAGCCCTTAAGTAGGGCATATACCCAATAAGACCTCTCCGACCTGTCCCACATAAAGTATTCCAGATATTTACCAGTGTAGGGCAGAATTTCCCCGGCCGGTAACTGCGGCATCATCACGTTTTGAGATTCAAGAGATTTTGGTAAGCTTTGTTTTGTGAATGCAATTTTGATGCAGGACGTAGAAGTTGGATACGAAACAACTACCTTGTTCCCTGCAATTTTAAGCTCTAGTGATGTTTAAAAGGCCAACTGTAGCAGCACGAGCGGTTGATTCCATAATATCATCCTGGGTGATGTGTGCGCACTGTGTGTGTAATGTATGCTCCCATAAATCACTGTGGAGACAAGGTGTAATGGAGTTTGTTGGTTAGGAAATAATACCTTTTCGTGGAACTGCCTAGAAGTGCGTCATATTTAGAAAGCACTATTTCAACTAAACTAATTGGACTGCAACTATTGTAGCTATTGTTGGTAATTTCGTGATTGTCCATGGGCAAAATTTAGTTATCTCTTTTATTCACCTACATCCCAGAATATTAGTACTCACTATCGGTACCAGTAGCGACGCAAATATAAAATTTCCACCTACGAAGACTTTCGACTGAGAGGAAAAATCTCGATATTCTCTGTGACCTGTTATCCTGAGTTTTCCGACATCATGGAGCTAGACCACCATTACATCCAGAAACCACGTGATCATATATGACGGTAGTAATAAAAACAGTGTTGCTGATGGTGGCGATGTTCGTGATAAATAGTGATGTTGATCACAATTTCGACAGACACGAAAATGGTGATGATGACAATAATAATACTAACAATAATAATAATAACGATGGCAATATCAGTAATGAATGCGAGTAATGACTTTTGCATTTCGTTGAAATTCGGCACTATATCGCCCTGGTAATTTCTGTCCGGATGACGTTTCACACCTCATAGTAATGAACCTAGAACTTTTAGTTTGTTTTACAAGTGCGTGTGTTTATATTTCAATATCGTAATTAACTTTTTCAGAACACAGTTCGAGCACTCTATAACATCTCTGACCATCCGAGACTCCGCGCTTTGGACTTATTTGGTGAACTGGAAGTCAGTGGCTTAAATACTGCAGAGCCTACCACGGATGTGACCATGAAAACAAAGCTGTCGCGATGGCAAAAAATAAAAGACAAACTGAGATGTCATTCAGAAAGGACGACTGCTTGATATTTGGCTGAAGGAATTTTCCCTTCATATTCCAGCGCCTTATCCTTACTTTTTATTGACGGATTATTTTTGCGCTTTCAATCTGAGGAACTACATTTGACGTTCGAAGATCTTTATTTGAATTTACTTTTTTAGCTAACAGAATTACTGAACTACATAAAGCGCATTACACTGTTGCCAATATACAATGGCATATGCGCCCTGATAAGTGCCAGAAATCGAACCTAACTGTATCGTCAAGACGACTGGGTGGCCGTTGTTCTGTTCACTGAGCTGAACAATTTGCTTGATGCGTTTCTTGCCAGCTAGGTTGAGGTAATCAGTGTCCGGAGAATTTTCACTGCGTCGTGTTTTGGAGGTTTGCCGGTTTTCACAAAAGAGAGCGGTTTGGAACATCTGTTCGTAACGTTTTCTCTTCGCGTACCCGAAATTATGTTAAGTAAAACATCTGCCATGCGTGCACACTCGTACGCCCGACAAATCTGGGCCTAACCGTGCCCAACAAAGCGGTTGCGCCAATTTTAATGTTTAGTGGGGCATTTACCAAACACAGCATCAATAGCAGATACTGTTTTTGGGGTCAACTTAATTTTAGAATAGGGACGTTGCATAATTTCCAGAGGTGGACTATGCAGAGCGGGTTCAGGCGATTTAAAGCACAATAAGCTGCTTAAATCCTACATTTGTGCAGCAAATCTGCACTGTGCTGGAGTTCCGCTTCAAAAGACGACAAATCGGAAACTGGTAACATGGTAGAGGTTGAAAGATGCTATTGTACATATTGCTGCTACTGGGTGGCTGCGCTGCGTACGTTTGAATGCAACGGTGGCGCAACCTGGCCTCTGCGATCTGTTTCTTCCTCGATTGTGTGCCGGGGTGTTTAGATTTTCAGCACCCTGAAATGGCAGATGCTCTCCCCTGTTTTTGTCACCATGTTGCATTTGGAAATATTTTTATGTTCGTAAGCCTTTTAACAGTAGCCTCAGCTAACTTTGCTGGCAGAACGTCGCAGCCATGAGAATTTCGGGTAATTAGTTAAATCCAATCCTTGTTCCTATCTGTCGCTGTATAAAGTACTGCCTACCTTTCTCCAGAATAATGGAGTGAGTTCCATCTTCATACCAAATTGCGTCAAGTACAAACAGTTTTTTAGGGACATGCTTCGGAAAACTCATTCTGGTGATGGAAATCGAAATGCGAAGTGCGTTGACTTCCGATATTTCTTCCCATGAATTCACTAGTACCTTGACAACCCATCCATTGGCAAAAACCTACGTGGAGTGGTTCCTCTGAGTATCTCCATTGATCAAGAACCAGGCCCTGAAAATGCCACTTTTATCTGTTACCGCAAATTGGATAATTAATTGGTAGGCAAACTAGCAATAGCCTCCTCAAATGACTCTGGAACTCTGTCAGTTAAATCCCTTTTACATCTCAGTGCTAAATCTTCCTCAGTGGTTGCGTGTTAGCCAGAACTACTACTTTAGGCCCTTACTGGAGAAAATTTCCTCAGGGCAATTACAGGGACGTCATAATGATGATATTCTGCAAACCCAAAGGTGGAGAAAAGACTGAGACGTAGATATTTTACCTTTGTTTCCATTAAGGGTGGCCGAAATGCTTAAATATTTTTCGTAATTCAGCAATGCTTGGCTTGGTATTTAGAAGAACGCATAGTAGAAAAACAAACTTTCCGTAAAGGAAAGACCTGGAGCTAATCAATAGTGCTTTAATGATGGAAGGCACATAGACTGGCACAGAATATAAAACTGTTATTGGGGGCAACAAGAAGTCAGTTTAAAGACGTTATATGCAGCAAGATTTTGCAATGGCCATTCAAGCTTTTGTGGGGTTTGATATGAGTGAATAAGAGACTGCGGTAAATACAAACGTATTCAAATCCTGCGGTAATTCATTGGCGCGGGGATAAATCTTTAGCAAGTTAAATTGCGGTGGTGACAAAAAATCCTATCGGGAACCCATAAAAAGAGTGAACAAACACAGAACCTGTAGGAAGATCGGAAACAGTCGGACAGCAAGCCCTGTTGCAGATATTTTACCTTCAGGCCACTACAAACTAGATGCCAGGCTGAAAAAGAACAAACAGAATCAAGATAGCTTTCAGTATGTTCATACATTGAGTTCATGTTCTATTGCACCCAAGTAACACGAGAAGAAGGGGACCTGTACTTTCCAGAAGAGTTTGAAAACATCCAAAAACAACGCTTCTTGGTCTCTCTAACGGGTTTATTTTGACTGAATTAGAGAACCAAGAACAGCCGTGCCACTGATTTAGGAGAAAAACAGAGAAACGTACACCAATGAAAGCCAGCAGGAATCAAAATGCATTTTTGGGTGCCAAGGCCCATAAATTGTTTCCGGTAAGGTAATGGTCTTGGGCCAACTTGAGCAGATTCATCTTCTTTACAGAATGGCGACAAAGCCACTCGACTGTTGCTTGTAGTCGTACAGCTTTGATGCCACCAAACAGAAGGCCAACCTAGTAGTCCGTCCGATTGCGTGGTACATATATAGGTAAAAGTGACATTTTCAGAAACTGGTTTGTCCTTCACATAAGAGTGCTCGTGTGAATGCATCTAGGGGAGCGAATGTACACACCTTAGGGAGCGAAATTAATGACCACTTTTTAAAAACGGCGTCTGTTCCAGCTATCGGAAATTGAACCAGCAGAACGAAGCTGGTTGAGCCAGGTGGTTACTGAATTGGTGTGAACCAAAGCGTATTCATTAAACGACATGGATGTTAGTATTCTAAGATCTGCCCATCGACCATATCAGCTAAAACTACATTGCAACTACATGTTGCTGTTGGAAGAGCACCCAATGCAGAGGACGCCAATAAATTCCGGAGTGGAATTTAAAGGCCACTGGTTTAAGATAAGTTCTTGCCCTTCAGAAGCAGACACAATTGGACAATGTGCACCCGGTTATTACACAAAGTGAACGATTTTAGAAACACCTTAAGAAACTCCTTTCAGAGGGGCCAGTATGAATGAGTTCCGCAGACGCTTTTTAGGGGCATCTTACTAGTTGTATCAAGCGGGAAAGATTTTGTTAACCGTCTTGCAAACTTTATGCATACACTATCAGAAATTGTGGACTGTGAATGATAACATTCAGCAAAGGGGATGTAATTAGTTGGATTATTGAAACATGGGTTGCACCTATTGATTTTTGATCTAGTCCTTGAGCTTGGTTATTTGATGTGTATTCGATGTACGACGAACAGGTGGAGATTTAATCAGGGAAGTATAATAAAGGATTTTTTATCGGTACTTTGGTCTGGAACAGAGTAACTATTCGATATACTTGATGTTTTATTTCACTGTCAAACCACACTGTGTCCGAGAATTTCATCTGAACCATTAAGCAACATAACATCAAATCAGCTGTAGCTAACCTGAAAGTGCTTTTTCCGAGTTCCGAAATAGTGAAAAAATGTTCCTAAATCTTCTCAGTACATTAGCTAACTCGTATTGATACCTGTAAAGCAGGCGCTAATATCGCCCACTCTATGGGAAATAGGTTGAAACGCAGATCCTGCAGTTGCAACTCCTAGGCTACGTCCTTGCTTTTCTTATCAGGATCATGATTACCACCCTTGTAAATGTCGCATTACTGATGGTCTCCTGCTCTGAAACCTTGAGTAAAATGTCTTTTTAATGAGTGAAGAGAAGGGAGAGGCTGGGTATTGCTGGAAGAAACCCCACATCTCCAGGGTTAACAGACGAGAGTAAGATATCCATACTTTTTGATGGGCAACTACAGGTGAACTTTAGCTAAATGACCGTGCTAGGAAAAGGCCGCACATCTACCGGTTGTGAGACAGGTTCTGCAAGGGTTGTAGCCAATTGTCAGAATAATTGTACTAGAAACAAGCAGAAATACGTGAGGATTTTGCAGCTCTTATCTTAGCACTAGTTGTCTCCATTTTACGTTTTACCATTACAGATGGGGTTTTGTGGCCAAGCGAAATGCTCAGGTACACACTTGCAAAATAGTGCCAGAGTCTGCCTGTTTAGGGAATGGGAAGACTGCTATGTGGGTTGATGCTTGACTGTCTATCGCTGGTCCCTATGGAAAAATACCAGAACTTATTTGGTATCAGGCACGCAAATAGGAGTATTCGAGCTGTGCCTTCATTGTATGAATGGTGCCCACGACAGCGCCTGATGTTAATATCGGTTAGACCGATGTATTGATTTACGGTCGTTATGCTATCTAGTGATTGGTTGTCGATCAGTGGTCCCGCTAACACACCAAAAGCCGAAGGTTCGGACTATAGCCCTATGCTGCTCCAAGAAGGTGAACTGGATGATTTTGTATCACTCGCCTTCTACGATTTTTTCCTCAATCATTGTCATGGCCTCAATGTCCTGAATTTTCCCACGGCAGACACATGGGGGTTACTTTTGATTAAGACAGACGAATTTGCTGGAGGACAATCATTTTGAAGGTAGACAACAACGACACATAGGTACTTAGTTCTAATTCAGACCTAAACGTTTGTAGGTTCCGTTGTTTTATTTCACAGACGACGATCTGCAAGAGGACGGCATGGACTAGCCACAAACACTAATGGAAACCTCGTAGATTTTGTCCTTTCGTCGGAGGTAGGGAGGGAGTGATGCGCCTCATGAGTGACCTTGTTATTTTCACTGCTCCCGTGACACATTGTTACCCGTTGAAAGCTAGCGCTGGAGTTGCTCACTATCACAGGTTTGTCTCCAAGTTCTAGAACAAGTTCTGCTATTTAGGTCTATCCCTTGTTTGTTACTAATGCACGGCCAATAAAAACGGGAGCTTGTACAGCCCGTCCATGGGTAAATGGAAAGTCGTGCAGTTCATTCAAAACTCGGCTTCATTGAAACACTACTATAAGAACTTGCGGATGCTTTTTGCTCCGTTTGGGTTACGCTCGCCTACACAAGAACTTAGCAGCGTTAGCACTACAGTAATCTGGTAGACTGCTATGAAAAACCGTTTTGCTTCGTAGGAACTACGTGAGAATCACGGACGTAGGTGAAAGGATGCCCCAGAATACTGTTAAAGTTCTGTGGAAAAGGAGCGAGATGTAAACCTAAGAACCTTTAAGGTGAAAGTTCCCATGGGAGACTACTGAGACAACGAGTTAAGAAAAAGATTGGCGATGAATAATATTTTGTTGGAAAAACTTAGCCACTTGTTCCCATTTGAACCTTTTTGGTCAGTTTTATAGTTTCGTTTGAGCTGAACTTCTATCAGGTTCACAGCGTTTCCAGTCATCGTTAATGGATGAAAATGAGAAATTAAGAACATTGTTTATCGGTGCATGTCCGAAATATAACATTTGTGAATGGGCTCACAGTCATTTCGTTTACCAAAATAATTATGCCATGGCAGAGTAGCGCACACCTATGTCGCATTTCACAGGATGTGTAAAAAAACATGTGGTTTTTATGCGCTCGTGGATTTAGCTGCGACTGAATCGAAGGATGTATCCTATTAAGAAACCATCACACAATAGGGCGAGTTCACTTTGGGACGCAAGCCTAAACAGTTACCATGCGCAGCCTACGACATCCAAGTGGCCTTATGCCCAGGCTTGAGTTTTGAGCCATTCAGACGCTAAACATTACAATCAACCACCACCATTAATGAGTCCAAATCACACACAAAAATTCGGCTTCTCATTATGTTGGACAAGGACTGTGCAAAATATGATTAAGTACTGAGTAGTATTTTAAAGTTGTCATCGACTTATTCCATCCGGTCTACTCAAGGCACACAAAGTAGTATGTAAGCTTTGCAGTCATAAGGAAAAACCACGTTGAGATCCAAATTGTGATATAGTGCAGGACATCTTAAAGTTGTGAAAAAGGTGCCTTCTCCGTTCCACATAATTTGGTCTTATTGACGGTTTAATTTTCAGAATGACTGTGAATACTGCTGCATAGGTGCACACAGTCGGTAGTAAGCGAAACAAGAGACAATTACAACAGGTCGCGGAAATGTCTTGAATAACTGCCTATGTTAATTAGTTACCGTGACGTTCAATATCAATTGATTTTAGGAACGATTGTGATGTTAAGTATATAAGACAAGTCTGCAAGGTCAGGTGGCCCATTTGTTTGTTGAGGCTTACAATTTGGGTGCCATTATCACCAATTAAGGTGATACTGTGCAATAAATAAGACTCTCATCCTTAACTAATAAAAATAACAAGGATGGTGTGGAACGTCTTGGGAACAGATAACACAACTCGCTCAAATTTGCCAAGTGTTCTCCCCAACCATTTGTCTGTGGTTATGGTTTGCTACTCCGAAGCATAATGTTGTCTTCAATGGTGCTTTTTAGCAAGCACAGAATTTGGTAACACAGGAAAGTTGAAGACTATTCAGTTAATATTTCATCATTTAGTATGGGTCTTAATTTTAGCCAGGTGTTTGTCTGTATTGCAAACATCCTTGTCGTACACAAGCTGTAGTTGTTCAGCATTTTCATGTCCTGTCTGCAAGTAATTGGAGAACAGAAGCAAATCGCGCGGAGACTGCAAAAAATAACGACTCACTTGAAGTGGTCAAATAAACAGCTGAGATAAAAGCCACAGAGTTTTGGTAGCTGTTTCTGAGATTAAAGTAGACGCGCAAGTAAATATCACTGAAGTCATATTCACATGGAGAGTGGTGAGAATTTGAAAATATAGGCACCACAATGATCAAGTACCCTAATGAACTAAAGCAAGCTTTGCAGTGTGGTGACGACAAGTGTCCTTCTCGGTCTCTGGTGTGTTTGCAGGTAGTCACATACAAGTCCTCAAGCCGAAGGCACATTCCATACCTCATGCCGGTCGTTTTAAGAAGGTGGAGGCGGAGATACTAATACTTGGAATTTACATGAAGAAAGAGTTATTTGCTCTCGTTTCTCGGACTGTCATTCACTGGCCATTTGATCATATGAATTCTGAACGCCCTCAAGGGTGATGACACTTAGGTCAGCTATACCGAGGAACCTTTCATCAATCATCAGGAATCAACGGAGCTTCAGCCAGAGAACTTCCTTTTCTTCATCAGATGCACAAGTAACTAAAACAATTCATATTACCGGCATGCGGATACAAACTGTGTTACGGAATAATCTGTCTCATTGTTGACTCATAATTTGAGATTGTGCTAGTGAATCATTACGCTTTCGGGCGACGGCTTGCTCACAGCTTCACAGCACTTTGAGTTTGGTAATGTCAAAAACCTAGCATCAATTTCAGTGCAGACTCAGTGTAGTGGGTCTTAGTCTGTTTCATTACGAGAAATACTTTGTAGCTGCCTAAACTATCGAAAAACGTGAGACTGACCTGTCCCTAACTAAGCTAATCAGCTATGACTGAGTGTCCCATAATACCTTCCAAGTCGTTATGCAAAGCTGTGCAAACGAAATCGTACTCCTGAGCACTGACAGTTTGTTTCGGCTCCATGGGCAACAGTATGGCTCTACTAGTACGCTTATTTCTGGTGCTTTCTAGAAACCGTAGACCACATATAATGAGGCATAGTTGTCATAGTTTCAAGCATATGTTCTTTATTCTTATCCTTTGTCTTACTAGAACTACTAAATTCTCAGTCTGTTACTCGACAGTAAGCCCCGACGGTCACCATCTGTGTTGTGCGCAAGAGAATTACCAAGCGGAAATCACACTAGGAAGCATTCACGCACACTAGCTGGTCAAGCACTTAATAATTACGACTTCATCTGGCCCCTTTGCCAACTGGTTACTCGAGTGTGCTACCTAATTGAGACCACATAAGTGGAAAATCCATAGAGACGAGAACACGAAATAATTCCGGTCTAGCCTCAGTTCATAGGGCAACCTACACTAAAGACATGATGGTAAATCTTGAAGGAAATAGCTTTTTGTGTCTCCTCACCCTAATTTGTTGACGGAGACACTGGACCTTACTTTGGTTTGACGACTCATGCTCCTGTGTGACTCGCCAAGCTATATCAAGGTTGTTTCTACGATACTTGCAAAATCTATCATACTGGGCGCTTCAATGGGCAGATGTTGAACCAGCGGAGGCTAGTGACCCATTCAGATTTGGGATTGGTGGGTTGTGACGACCTGGCATTTAGGAGTTGAACCACTCCCGCAGACTTCATCAACCAGTTGTACTTTGTGGTCATATTTTTAAGAATGCTCTGCTTTCTGGGCCTAATCGACCTCCTGCTCATTGTTGGCCGTCAGTCAGTACCTCATGTCATTCAAAAATCATCGACCCAGGAGTTACCATCAATTTCATACCATATCGGCCGTTGATTGGTGTTATCCTCCGAGTCACCCTACGTGCCATGCACAGCAAAAGGTCCAGGAAAAAAACAAGCTTCTACTGAGATCTCTTGTCTGTGTTCAGTATTATCTTTAAACCCCCAGTCCCGTTAACGATTATTTTTCTGTCAAGCCCGACGAAAAAAAACATGACAACCCTGCACCCGTAGGCGTGACTAATAGGTTGTCAGTGATCACATTTTGCGCCTCGCCTCCGATGCTCAGATAATGTTTCTGCTTGTGTTGCAACTTTCAGTGTAGAAACTGGAGTGCAATTCAGCCAAAATGATGCTCTAGTGTGCACTATGAGCACCCTATCAAAAACATTAGACGCTTTCCCGGAATTCGAATGCACCATCCAATTACCGTAATCAAGCTTAAGGCAACTTCGTTGTCTGGACTCTACCACTTGGGAAATTCGGTTGCTGTAGCAGGCTGTTCCAATGATGGTGTGGCTCCCTGTTCTCGAGCTGAGGCTTCCTTACTTCAGAGGATCCCCTTAGAGTTGTTCATATGTTCATAACATGCGAAATGAAATATGTTTTTATATGCAGTTCAGATTCATCGAACGATATTCGTTACTGAGAGCTGATCACTCTTATACTCTTAACAAACTCATGTGTTATTTTAGTGGCGCGTGATCTCAATGCATACGCCAGACCTATCAGTTCACCAGTGTTGCAACTTGATGGCCTCTCTAGACTTGACTAGAGGTTCAGTGAGGGTAGCGATAATACTTTTCAACTTTATACCGGTTGCTCAGAGGTCCTGAATTCAGACACCGTTGAACTACGTTGTTTCCGCTACTGATGGGTAGTAATGGAACTTAACTGACAGCATAACCATCAGCCGTCAGTGAGGAGGCTCCATTCCTCACTCCCATTCTTTCTGGACCACCAACGTCAACGGAGGCAGTGCCATATTTCATCGAAAATTTTCTGTTTCTCCTGAAAGACCGAAGAAACGCAATCCCCGTTTAGTCATCGACAGAATCACCGACAAATGAGTCAAACGGGATCATGCAACTACTTAAAAGCTGCATCCTCAGGGTGTTTCCCACACTTAGTTGAGTACTTAGTTGAGTTGATGACATTATCTTGGAGTGCCGTCTCCAACAGACGGTGAATATAGGTATTCAAACACCCGGAAGACCATTATTGTACTATGGCTACTATTCTGATGATTGATGGTCAAGCGTTTGCTCTATTTGCACGTGGACAAGATAATCTTGATTGATAGACTTGAAGCCAAATAAATAGCTGAATGCAATTTCTGAACTGTTTCTGATTGGACTTAGAATGAGCATTTTTCCTTGAAAGACTATTTAGGTTAAATAAATGAGGCACCTGAAGCACTCGACGGCTTAGTATTTTAGAGCTGTAGAAAATTTCAGCGAGCAAGCCACGTTAGACAAGAACAGCGATGCACATTTAAGTAGTATATTTGTACGTTAAAAGACATGTTAATAAACTTACAAACAGATCCATGGAAAATGTTTTGAACGAAGGCATCATTAGAGACAAATCAAAATGGGCAAATGCATCGAAAATACAAGAGGCGCTACAGGAAAGTGATCCGGCACGAGATACCTAAATGAGGGAAGAAAGTTACTATCATTAGAAGTTAGCCGACAACATAAGTTAACTACGATTCATGCAGATTTAAATGCCAATTGGTCTGTCAGCCAAGTTGTGCATTTTGGCTGGATTTACCCTAGCACTTGTCCGGATGATACTTCCATACGTTTTGGGTTGATTTTCGCGAGTCTCTATGTCTTTTCGGACGAACTGAACTTTGCTTGTGATCAGGTGCTCGCGTGTGCTTTCCTATTAGTTTGTTGCCTGGACGCTCAAGCAACACAATGCACTGATAATGTAAAACTGCTTGGCGGCCAAAAACATAAAACGACATGCTTAGTTTACTGAGCTATTTACCCTCTCCAAAATACCAATACGTTTGAGAAGTCTCTGCCTTCACATCAGTAAGGCAAAATCACGCGCTGTTGATTTTTATGCGAGTTGATCCAGCTGGGATGACCTTCATGGAACTGGCGGGAAACTTTGTGGAAAGTATATTTTCGGGAAATCAAGCCTTTCAAGCTCTAAAAATATCTCCATAAACCCGCAAAACCCATGCCTCACAATGCAACAGTCCAGAAATACGAGCGCATCATTAATCTGTAGTGATTTAGGAATAATACGACTTAGGCAAAAAATTGTGTGCGAAAATGAGCCCCTCGAAGATATACTTGATAGGCCACCAGCTAAGTAAACAAGAAAACCCTGAGTTCACTACGGTATTTCGCGGTTTTCCACGTCGTTTCAGGTATACATGCAACTAACAGCATCCCTCGTTTTCATTAGAAGGTGATATTTCTCCACAGAGGTGTTAGACAGCATCGCATGCTACTTAACTGCTGACATTTCCAGTCAACCATCTGCCCCATACAAAGTTTTGGAATCAACAGATGTATTGAACAGATCAGCGTAGTGGTGAAATTACTTAACTGCAAAAAACTATTCAACTTGCTTTCATAGAACAACTCGGAAAGGATGAACATTTTTAGTTTTTAAGAACCTGACTAAATAGAGTTGCAACTATATTAAACTGCCCCCTTGCACTTTATCAAAAATAACAGATTTCCATCTTCAAACACTGCTTTTCCTCCATCTGTTCCGTTCATTTCAGTTGTCGATATTTCCCTTGTGTGCTGAGGTTACCGTTATAACGCGACGTTGAGTAAATGTACGATGCGATGAGTAAATATACTACATGCTACCTATTATGATATTTGCCATTTTAGTGCTAATTGCCGACTCAATATGAACAGTGCTCATGAAGCAAACCGGTTGCATTGTGTGCATAGTGCAAATTACCGACTTCTCACAATACATGTTTTAGACTAACATGGACTTTCTCGCTCCCTGCGTAGTACGACGAGCCATGCTTGCGGTACTGTAATAGGTCTACATGGAAGCTGCTTATAGAATCAGACTACTCTTAGACTAACTCGGCGGCAAAGTACACGTCATACAGGAAGTTTACTTGTACGCAACTAATTCACAGATCTGGAACAATTATATCCCTCCAGTAGATTAAACGGAAAGTGGATGGTGCGCGCATTTCGTATCGGCTCGTCATACCAGTTTGCCAATCGCAAGAATGTAAACATTTTATAGTTTCTACAAAACGGCGTGGCCAGATGACTACCGACTGCTTGATCAACGAAGAGAGGCAGCAAACATTTGATGTTCAGGGCAGCCTGAGACCTAAATAAAGTTTTTGGATCCACAGTGAAGGACTGCACTGAATTATTGCAGCTACCTGCGTCAATGTAGAAACATAAGCTTTTGAAGGTTAAACGAAATGGTGAAAGCCGAGTTGACTTCAGTCAGCACTTGGCCGCGGACCACGAAGCTAATTTCACCCTAGCGCCCACCGGTTTGTTCAGATATCACAAGTCACGTGTTCTACAGCTGCAGTCGCTCCGCTCAAGTCCTCCTTAGGTATCCAAAATGAAATCGGTGTAACACTTGGATTGTTCCGGGTACAACATGTGTTGTAACATGTTCCTTGTTGCTGGCCGCTCAGTCAGCGGAAACCGAAAAAAAGTCTTTTTGTGATCGGCACGAAATGCACATCTACCAGTTTCTGCCTTTTGACTTTGTTTTTAAACAATCCCAAAAACTGAACTGCTGCGGGCTATGGATTTCGGCAGAAAGCGATTTTAAAATGACATCAGAAAATTACTGCAGTCGTGAACAGTCCATTTTTGTTGAAAAGAGGTGGCTGTATCATTCTAGACCGTAGTTAAAAAACGTACTTGCTATTTTCCTCGTTCGCTTGAATCTGACCGCATTGGATGACAGAAGGTCAAGTTCTTGATCGTCTGTTGTACGGTTGCTTTTTGGCCGGACGTGCTGAAACAGTTTGTTTTGTGGGGTGTGGCACTGTATCACCTGTTAATAGACGTAAGGCGGGTGGTTGTTTCGGATTTAAAGCCTCTTTATTCTCGTTAGGAAGGCGCGTTTGTTTCACTTCGACTTGCTTTTCAACGCTACTTGAGATGCCTTTGTTCGATATCAGTTGCTTCGAAGGTGGAATGTGGGACGACGAAAGCGAGTTCTAATAAAAACAGAAAAATGGAGAGAAAATAACGCAGTGCTGCATGGATGTGTATGACACAGAAACCAAATGGGTCAAATGGGACGGAATCTTTTTGTTAGACAATGTTGAATAACACAGAAATACGATGCAGGTTGTCATATCACTCCTTCTGTGCTTTGCTATGCATGGATCCGGCTGCAGATCTCACGTGGAACACGTGAGTCGGATGTGTGCGTAAATCGATCGCCATCGGCTTGCTGTTGTGTCGGCTTGCTAACTGAAGCTTGACTGATTGGAAGCTAGGTTGACAGAAATTGGACCCATGATTTATTTCAAGTTTTATAAATTTGACTTAGTTGGATAAATATGTTGATCATGGTCTCTTCAAAAGCTACCGAATGGGTTATGCGTATTGACCGGAGAACATGTCCGGTTTGATTCCCGTTCATCATAGGCGGGTTCACACACTATGTATTGAAAGTTTCTGAGGTCAAAGATAAGAACCCTTCCAAATGGGCGGTACAATACAACTGAGCGTTTTGGCTTTGTAGTAGACAAGACTAACCACAAACAGAAATATTCACAATACGACATTTCAGCGGGGAAAAAATCGGAACTAGATTTTTCTACCTCAAATGATTCTCTTACTAAGATTCTTCACAATAAAGTTCATTTTTATGAGCTTCGATGTGAACTACTACGTGGAAAACTAAGTAAATCTGTTGTAGATTCTAGTAAATTACACTATGCATTCTGAGGTTCTCCAAATCTAAAATGAAGCTCGGATGAAATGGAATTTGGTTTCACCTGAACAAGAACTGGATTTACTAGGAAACAGAGGCATTATCCCGTATGGATCTTGATCTGAGTGGCCACTAGTTATCAAGTGTAACGTGATATGTGTCAGTGCTCTGCACGAGGAGTGGTGCTCGACTGTATGACCTCCCATGATCACTAATTCATCTGCGTTGCACCGATTAATTCCCTGTTCATGAATCCGGAGGTGCACGGCGGGTACGTGGGAAGGGCCTTTTGTCTGCATAGACCAATAAAATGAACACTGAATTCTCCGAGTTGTATTAGGTAAAAATGCGTTGGAATTTGACAATCGTACTCAGAAGCTTTAGACAAGTGTTAGTTTGTCACCGATGCTTGCTTATTTGTAGTGACAACTCATAGGTTTTTAGCTGTGGTAGGAGCTAACTAACAAGATTTATCCAATTATTACACGTTTTCTTGAGCCACCTGAACAATGAAATCTCGAAATGCGCAACCTATACACTACGAATCTGCCTGAAAACTATGTTAAATCTTCCCGCAGCAGGTTCCAAGCATTTCGGTGCGTTTGGTGTAGGCGCTGTTCGATAATTATTGTGTACGGTTTCCTTGGATACGCCGTAAACAGGAAATGTCTAGAAAGCAATACTAGAGTTGTCAGGTGAGGATCGACCAACGGTAATATTAGACGGAAAACGTGAGTGATCGTAGGGTAGGCTCATCCGAACCGTACTCAACCTTAAAAACGCGTGCGCAGCGCTTGCACTTTGCAAAGGTTGACCAAATTTGATCTAAATTCGTGTACTGTAATTGGCTGCGGTATGTGTGCTTCTCTTGTGTGGCGAACAAAGGTCACCAGCTTCCGTCACTGGCTGTTTACCTAAAATATCATAACTATGTACCCTGACTTAAGCGGCGCATCGAAAGAAGCTCAACAGAACAGTTTACTCATAACGGCATTCTATTGTGTTAAAGGTGAAATATGCTATAGTCTCCCTTAAGGCGTTTCTTTTAGTGGGAGCCCACCCCAGTTAAGATGGGACTAATCCGGTCAAACAAAGTTTGGCTTGAAACTAATACATTTTGGGAGACCGTATACCAAAATTCCGAAGAGCGATCCCTTTTAACAAAGACTGGGTGCGGAATTCTTGTCCTGCACTGAGGATTGAACCTTGAAATTTACAGCAATCTCTCATAAATAAACCTTTTCAAGGAGAGATTACTAACTCAAAAGGCGTCTAGCACCCTTCCCTGTAATGTAGAAACCTGATAATGCGCACGCCAAAGAATGACCCAAAACCGACAGGGCAAAAGCAATGAAGTTCAAAGAACACATAATTTTGTTTTTCTGTGTGCAGTCTGGTAATTCTCTGGTATTTCAGCTCATCATTAGTTGGCGCACCAACAGCACCAAGCAAACAGTGATGTAAACTGTAATACTCTCAAGAGGGACTCTCTAATTGCAGCCCGATTTCATGGGGAATAAATGACATCAGTTCCCGGAAGGCTGCAGTTGGTCTGAGATCCTTGTGGAGAATGGCCGCCTCTTTGAAAAATTAATATCTTCTTTCGACGATCGTATGTACTCGCTGATACTAGCTACCAGTGGGATAAAAATTCGCACTTGAGATATCCCACAAATTACCGTTGACGTAACTCTACTTCCCAACAATGCTGAGACTAATCTTGATGATGTAACAACGAGGATTTGGAATAAGAGACTTCAGATTTCAGGGAGCACATCACAGAATCTCCAGAGACTAGAGTGAGACAGAGTTAAGGTGCAATAAGTCTACCAGTGTAAGGTATGAATGGGAAGACTTTTCTAAGAGGAGAGCACCCTGTCCTATGAGGATCCTGCTGCATATCAGGAGATATGTCTGGATGATCTAATGCGGTAAGGTGGGAACTAGCTGAATGTAATTCATTATTGGGCACAGTGGATGCGTTGGTCAGAATGCAAGACGAATTTTTTTCAGCTACTGATGACCAACTTCCATCACACACGGAACTTTTGCGATCATAATGGTGCTTTAAAGTGTACCCCGTGAAAGCGAAGTAACGCTAACCGGAAAAAGTCTAAATTAAAATTCATATTGGCATTTGAGTGTGTTTTGATAACAATGGGCTTGTGCATTTTCTTCCACACACCTAAAGACTAAGAATCATAGATCCACTACAGTAAGTAAAAGTGATTGTGAACAGCGTCTTGCATGACTTGAAGCCGTGGATACGACAACTTAAACCGTCATTTTGACAGCGAAAACTAGCTGCCAGCTGCGTGCAGATATGGACGGCGGTCATCATACATTAGTCTCCACCCAAGAGAGACTACACTTTCCAGAGTTAGGACTAGTATGCCCTGGTCCTGCGACATTTGCTTTGGAATATTTTGGAGGATCACCTCCAAACAAATACTGAGACTAAATATTCATACAAATATCACCAAGTGCCTTTGCACCAATCACATATTGAAACAATTACATGAAAGTAACGCTGAGATTTCCAAGACATCATTTTCATCTGCACTGCATAAGGTCTCCTCTGTAAAGATCACCTTTAAGATAAGACTACTTGTGGTGGGTTTCATGTGGGTTTTTTGAATGGTTAGATTTTCCCTAGCTTCAGCTGTATTAGAAAAGACCAGTTTTTACTGCGCTTTCTTGTCCGAGGAAGATCCTTAGAAAGATTTATCAGAAGTCACCTTATGTATGGGTTTGTCTCTTTGAACACAGTTCTATATTTAGCCTCTTCTGAGACACTAGTCCATAGTAAAGCGATCTACTCCTGAAGGGTTTTGCAAAAGTATTACGCTTCACAGGCCAAACAACTTAGCTTTCTGAAGCTTGTCACCTCAGAGATGGGAAGACATTAATCCGTGAATTCAGTCATTGACAGACTCCAGGACACAGTACCATAAACTGAAATACAGCTGGATGGTATAATATGATGCACATTGATTTTATCTTTCGGCAAACAGCTAATATATATATATATATATATATATATATATATATATATATATATATATATATATATATATATATATATATATATATATATATATATGTTTGTAAACCGTTTTTGACGGTAGTAACACTACACTTATATCGCACTGGACAAAGCGCCCACAGCACAGTGAGAATCACTGCAGTGGGATCATGACGAGTTTACACTCACGCAAGACTCTGCTTCAATAAGCGTTTGTGTAAAGTGATGGCTTTCTGAAGGAAGTCTCCTCATTCTTACAGTAGTGGCGCTTTTCGCGCACAATAAAAGTGGTCTTTATAGAGGAAATATTTGCTATATTGCGGATGCTATTAATGAGAGTCAAACTACTAATGCGTCGATGTCGTTGCATCTTCTGACTGGTATCGAAATGTTAGATATTTGCATTAGTATGCACCCCTTCAATCGATAGAGGACGTTTCCGTAACCTATACAGTAGATGTATTCGTAGACGTGCACTGATTATGGTCAACATTCTAGTACCGAACTGGGAAACCTGAATAAAAAAATGTGAACTGATCAAGACACATAAACAATATCACGGCTGGCCTTGTTTACCTCTTAATTCCATTGCTTTTATGAATATCTTCATCACTTATTTTCATCAGGTTATGTAGTTGTGTTTTTTCGTCGGCTTTCCGTTGATCTTCGCATACCGTCTGCTGTTTATGTAAATGAACTCACCTTTTTGGTGTGGTCCAGGAACCAACTCTCATAAATTGGGCATACATTTATGGTAGCTTTGTTTTTAACTCTGCGTTTTTATCCTTTTTTTATATTGACCGATCCCAGCTTCTCTTCTTTTAAATAAGGTGCTAAGTGCTAACGGTTTTTAGTTTTTGTCCAAACAAGGGAGTCGTATACTGCTAAGCTGTGGAATGTTCATCCTTTTGTATAGTTGTTTTCCTCTTTGTAACAATTTTGACTTTTGCGAGGCACCTTGGACTTCGGTTGAACAGAATCTAATGAATAATTATGTATGGTGATATTCTTTATTACGGCTTCCTTACCAATAGGTGGGCTTATTATTGCTTTGTAGAGAAGGATGAAAGAAAACTATCGTAATTAGTTTTTTTCTAAAAGGGAACCAATAGAAACCGAATAAAAAACCGGGGCGAGTTTATTTTGTAGAAATCGGGTACTTCATATGAGCTATATTATCTTGTCTGCTGTAATACGGACAAGCGTGTAATCTAAGTATGGTTCTTCTGAAAGCTTCTTGAGTTAGCACAGTATGCGCTAGAATAAAGTGCTGAGTAACGAAATGAGCTAGTGAAAGGCCGAAAAACATGCAGAGTTCTTTATCGAAAGGAACGTGATCTGAAAGACCTGGAAATTACTCACTACGATTGTAGTCAAGGCCCACGAGATATCAACTCTATCTTGACGGACTTTGAAGAGATAGGGTACCGAAGGCAGTAAATGGTTAACTTAGTCAACATATCATTCTCATATGCAAAAGTGTTCGTATGCGCTACTCAGAATGGTCTGATGAACGTGCGGAAAAACGTAGACGCCTGGGTAAAAATCAGGCACGTAAACCCCTGACCTGAGAGGCGATTTTAGCTTGAGAAAGTGGTCTGCGGCATTATCCCGTGGGCATTTGTGTCATAGCTCAGAATTGGAGCGACTAAGCTAGACTAGTATTTTCTGAGAAGTTTTGAGAATTTTCTCTTGCGACTGATATTCTTAGAGAATGATGATTATACAATGCTAAAGACTTTTCGTTACATTGTGATAAATCTTGATATACTTTGATGAAAATGTAACAGCATAGTTATAGCACCGCGACAAGCTTGACGGTGAGTGAGGTTTATAATCGAATGATCCTTACATTTTCAAGCGCCGCTCAGGATAAGCTGCTTGAAACCGGTGGTTTCGAAATAAGGATCAGAGATTATATCACTCGGGAATAAACACTTGTATTAAGTTCTCTTCATATGCGTTCTTTGAGTTTTCGAAAATGCTGCCCTTGAACGACTGAAGGTGAAAAGAGAGCAGTAAATTATCATCCAACAATCCTCGTTCAAAGTCAGACAACTAAGTAATAATAATAGTTCAGATGTAATACCCTTCTGATGTCTGCCACGTCACCAGAAGGATGAAAGAGGGCTGGGATAGTGCATAGACAGGAGAAGTTGAGATGCAGAAATCGGGTTCGAACCGCGGACCACTCAGTTAGAAAGTCTGCGCCTTAAAGACCAAGCTGTCTACAGTTTGAGTCAAACTATTATTGTAGAAATAGTTACCTAACTCGCATGACAGATCTAGTCTCTTGTGTTTCGTCAACAGTGACATACCTTTGAACTGTATCCTCTGTGTGCTGGATAGCTGGAGCTGGAATTGGCCTGACATTGCATTCTTGATGACTGTTTCCGTAAGCCTCGAGCAATTCTTGAATATGCGATGATGGTAAGAAGGGTTGCGACAAGAAGAAACGCCAAACTTGCTCCGATAATCACTGAAGGCGAAACAACCTGAGCAGGGCTGGGACAGATGCGTAAGTCATTTCGGTTAGAAAATTGACTTGGGTGTTTTCTTTTGACCGATAGCGGCAAATAAATTTTGGTCGACAGAGTATGTCCTTTACGCTGCTTCACTAAACGCTTCGAAGGAACGAACGTGCTGCGAAAGTAGCTGAATACCAGACTGGTTAGATTGTGGAATCGGATGGAGGAATTACAATGAATGCAAATATGCGGACAGTTTGTTTACAGCCACTTCAGTTGAGCGTGTGCCAAGTGAATCCTCCCATAACTGGTCTCAAGATAGGTGCCCAAGTGAATAACAAAGGCTGCGTAGTTAGTTGTCAAATATTTGAACAGCGCAGTAATGAACTCTGTGTTGGCTTCGTCATATGCATTCATTGTGCATAAGTCGTTTGGATCAGCAAGGTGATGGATCACTTCTTTAAGAAACAAACATACTGCAAGTACGGGTCAAAGCAATCAAACATATCGAACTAACTGTCTCGGTTTTTAGCACACATTACCATGCATGTAATCTATCCCACAAAGTGCCAAAACCTATTCATTCATACACGACCGTCCTCATTACACATGGTGTCTGCGTCTGACCAGCTATATCGCGTGTTCAGACAGCGTTACTTCGTTCGATCAAACTTTTTGAGGTTTTTCTTGTTCCTCTCCAACATTTTAAAACGAGGGGGTAGGAAAATTTTGATCCTGGCAAATACACTGACAAACCAGACTGTACATAATTTTGAATCTCGGAATACAAGAACGAGGTGCACCTGCGATAACCGAATGCACTCAAACTGGCTGACTGTTTTTTTTTCGAAAATAAGAAATGCTCTGTTGATTGAACATAATGTTCTTAAGACTGCTGAAAACTCTTCGACATCTCACGACTAGTTTCGTCCTTCATGGGAACTAATCAGGTAGACACAGTCTCTGACTTTCCACCAACCTACTTGATAAGCCCAAAAAACGTGGGCTGTTCGTGGGCTGTTAAAGAGTTTTCAGCAAACGTCTGAGTAGTGTTTGGTCAGGAAAATATACTAGAATACCGTACCCAACTAAGCAAGCTTATTTCAAGATTGACTTTCAGTTCAACCAGTTAACCCAACGCAGATGGTCGCTAGCGCATGTTTGAACAACTTTTGCTAGCGATGTATGTGGGTGCTGAGTTGGTCGTTCCATTAGTAACGTTACTTGCTGTGACACTACATTACATTCGAATAACTGTATTGTAGTGTTGTTTGACCCGAAATCTAGTAAGTGCTTTCTGGCACCAAATCAGTGCGATATGTACTCATTTTCATTCCTTCCGTATAGTTGCGGAAGTTGAAGAATGATAATACATGAGGTTTTTTAACAGTAGCTCCCAAAGCGGGCCCTCGGTAAGGAGTATTATCCACGAAAGATCTAACGACAGTACCTACCTAGGTGTATGAACTAGATTCTAGCCACATAAAATGTCCATTTCCGTAGGTTGCACCTCCTTATGTCGGCCGAAATATATGGTCACCAACTTTAGATGTGTTTCGTATGCAACCTGTCAAATCTTCGGAGTACACAACACAGAATAATAGACTGATCGTTAGATGTATTTAGTAGCCAGAGTAAAGACTACAATCACAGACCTAAATATGACATTTTGATGAGTTGCGCGTAGAGCTTAAACCATGTGGAGCATCCCAAGTACATTGACATGAACAACGACGCTCAGGATAGTATTTACAGTAGATGTTAGAGTCCGTTCCAAATAATTTCTGATAAACAACTTGAGGTATTAATTTGCCCGGCTACCGCAAAAACAGCGGGATTTTACAGACTTCTCAACCATTGTTGAGCCGTTTTGAAAACGCACAGAGTTTTGAGGAACCGCTAGTCTGTCCGTCTGTGGTGGTGAATTGTGCTCGTAGTCACTCGGAATGCACTCAATTCGGAGATTCTGTGCCTTCATTCCGCTACCTGGACTTAGAACTTCCACCACAACATTAGCGATTCTGTCAAACTCCTATGTGCCAAAAAGCTCCAAAAACTGAACAAAATTGCTATTTCTGGTCGATGTGGACCAAACTCAAATTCATTTACCTTATCAGGAGGAAACCAAACTAGATAACTTGTCTATTTGATCATTAATCTGAGTTTGCGCAGGCAATACGACCCAAGAGAACACCAGTGAGAAACAGGCACATTACTTGGTGGTGTTTGCAGGAATTTCCTGAATTTGTGCAAAATGATAAGAGGAAAAATTGGTATGAAAACTTGCGTCCCACTACAACTTGTTGCCCAAAAATTAATTTTCACCTGCTCTTCCGTACTATTGGTAATTTGTTGTATCGGTGCAAAAATGCTTGTCCTCAGTCCAATCAAGCTGGTTGCCTTGGCTGCTCTGTACAAGCGAACGGCCCAATCAAGTATGGTTCCATTTAAAAGTAATTGCCGAGTGCAACGCATGTCTCTGTTCGTCACTACAGTTTTGAATTCCTCAGTTTACGAATTCGTCAGTTTCGGTTTAATGATTTTCTTTCTGTCTGCTGGTCTTTCATTAAACAACTCAACTCATTACGAAACTCACAGATCGCATCACATCCGACGGCACCTAGCATGCTTTGGCGAAATTCAACAGGGTTAAAATAGGAAATCGGTAAAAGTACAGCACACTCCGCAAAACAAGTAATCCAGTGTTAGAAGCAGACTCACCTAATTATTCGTACCCCAGCACTGGAAATATTCAATCGGAACAAAATAGGAGTAAGCGTGGTATGTGTTGCGAGAGGGGGAACTATAAACATCATATCTGGCAAAAAAACTGGCTCATGCAATCATCTTCTGCAAACCTATGAAAGCTCTTAAACCCAGTCAGCTCAATCCGCTTCGATGCAATAATCGAGATTTTTCAATAACGACAGCCGAAATGTTGGGAAACAATGAAATTGATAAAACGTTGGTTACCTCACAACGGTTTATTCTGCTGGCCTCGGACACCGATTAGCATTCATTTGATTGGATCGATACAACTCAATCTTTGGTCAGAGATGGTGCGCCAAATGCTTACTTTTAGATTCGTATACAAGATTGTCGAGCAAACTCATGTAAAGTTCAAACCATAAGTGCATGAACTTCAGGAGAAGATGAAAGCTTCTTGAAATTTTGAAATTGGAAATATTTCCACAACATTCTGCACATGAAATTTTGAGTAGTTTCTAATCAGGCGAGCTTTCCATGGACATAAAAAGTCAACACAAACTCAGGAATGCCACTCAGAAACCTCCGTTCAGCACTGCCTCTATATCAGCATTCTTATACTGTAGATAAGCAAAGACAACCTAGATTTCATGGAGTAACGGTCACACTGATTTTACTGTAGTTTTTCCACAGAAACTGCTCACCAGTGTAAAGTGAACAAGGATTTCCTTGGAGGATACCTCCTCTTCAGAGGTCCCTGAAGGACGAGCCTTGCGAAAAACTAAATAGAACAACTAGATAAAAAAATACCTCTAATAATCTCTTTCACCGGCTGTTTTAGAATTACGTAAGTTTCAGTTACTTTTCACATAAATGCACACAAACATTCAAAGCAAATTTTCAAACTATTAGTTAGAAACAGTCGATAAAGAGCAGTAGAGGCCATGGGTTTTTGGGACCCCGAAACTTGGGGCGCATCAAAATGACCCTAATTACCGCCTCACTCCCAGGAGATAGCACAGCACCGGTTGAGTGTTGCAGAACATTTTTACCTTGCTTACTGGAGTTTCACTGGACATTTTCTTCGTTTGCGAAAGTAACTATAAGGCCATTGTCATCAGAAATCCAACATCACGGTGTTTTACACGATTTTCACATAATCATAGCGAATATGCAGATGGGGCGTCCAAAACGCAGGGCCTAGCACTCAAGTATCAATCAAAAGGGGTGGTCTATAAGCCTTGCACGCATCGTCGGTCACAGGAAACCCGATATACACACCTACCAGCAATATACTGCTGACAAGTATCTTGCTCGAAAACCTTCCCAAAACAGGAGAAGCGATTCCATAAAGTCACTCAAGTGAGAATGGAATCAGATTTGCGGCCTTTTCTTCTGCCACTAAACTCGAATTAACCAGCTTGAAGCATTTCTTCTAGAAACTTGATGTGTTTAGACACCCTTGTTGAGTGCATTCGCATTGTAGACGCATAGGTGGAAAAAACAAGGGACCGATTAATATTCACCATAGACAGACCTAGGGGTTAATGCATTACTCATAAGGTTGCTGAAAATCCTTCGACAGTTTCACCCTTCTTGGGGAAAATTAGTTTTGCTTAGAAACATCATAAACGAGGGATTCAGCTTGGTTCCGAGTGAGTCTCTCGCAAAAGCAAATTTGAATGCAAATAAGACCTAGGGGTTATTACGGTCTGGTCAAAACGCGAATATGCATACCGCCTTGTTAAAAAGGATGTGGCTTGTGCGGTATGAAAAATCCTGTCTTTGGTCTCAAAATATCATATTCCAAGAGCATGAAAACGAATCTTTCAACGGAAAAATGGTGAAATTATTGAATGCGTTGTTTTGAAAACCCACGTGAATTCCGCCGCACTACAACAGAACTGTTGTGTAACCGGTCCACAACAGTACCGCTTCTCTTCCTCTCCAGTGGCAGTACCAGTTGGTGGCAATTTGGGACAGACAAAATAGCTTGTTTGAACTTGTCCGCTCTGCCCCGGCATTTTGCACACTCCAAAACGCTCTAGAGATCATTTTGACATTGCAAAAGGTAATGGCTAACTTACCAAGTACCTCGATGCTAGTGATCTGCGGCTTTAGGAATTCTGGGATATCAACAAATTGCAAAGATTGGTACTTGGAGTATAGTTCACGCTTTTGCTTCATGGTCCTGAATAAAAAATCGCTTTTTTATCAAAACGGCTCACAGTCCACCGTAACGCCTAAGGACTTCGTTAGGAATATCTGGAACCGTCGACTTTTGTGTCGATACCAAACGTCCAAGGAGGCCCAGAAGGACAGGTAAAGTGAACAATAGAATGGAAGCCACATCCTCCATAGTGAATCTTCGGCGGTACAGATGATACTATTACCAAATGGGAAATCAAGTCAGAAGTCGAAGTTCGTCCTCTTCCAGATCATTAGTTGTACCTGGAATAGGAATCAAATGGAGCATATATATTTCATCTGAAAAATAGTCGTTGATTCGACTGCTGGCCTTGATGAGTCCGCAAACATTCCACCACCAATCAATGTGACGATCTGTGTTGTTCTGCGGCGACTTGAAACTGACAATACTATCTTTGAGAGCAGATATATTGAATGCATATAATTATCCGCTCCATGAGGAAGACTCTTACAAGAAATAAAGTCAGCCATGCCCAGAGCTAGTCAGTTTGAGGGGTTTGAAAAAGGGAACTAGTAGTTCACAAACGTTCAGTACATTGTTGTCGATCCAGAGTTCTGGCAATCAAAGACCTTACATCTGAGCTGAGCCGAGTGAATAAAACGCAGCTGCATGCCATGACATCCCAAGGTATCCGTGCAGTTTACCCATACTTGCAAGCATCTTTCACTAATTTGTCATTCTTCTTCAAACTTCCCCCTAGTTATAGGTGCCGGTTATGACAGCTGTCTGAGCATAATTTTACCCAGTGAGATTCTATGTAACAAAACAGATATGTTCCACTCAGCAGTATGTTGATTATTAGAGTTGCAGCTGCAAATCCGAAACACGACACAATACTCCATTTTGCCGATCCACATTTGCTAAGTGGAAATTTCTTTAAAGAGAAAAAAGACTCGCCAAAATACGAATTTGACAACTTTAACCGCGTGATTTGCGCTAAATGCAAGAGACTCAACTTCAGGTGCCTTTTTTCACACATTTACACTGGCCAAACTAAGTCCCGTTCCATTCAACACGTTTTGATTGGTTGGTATAAAAGTGGCCTTTAATCGAAAACCCCTCTGCAAGACATAACCAGGATTCAGCGACATCCTGTGGATCCCCATTGGACCATCGCCAAGATTCCAGGAGTTGGAAATATTTCTGTTGCGATGGATAACAGCAATTCTGAAAAGTCCAAGAAAAGCAAGTTGGCCCACCTGAATGGACACTGTGAAGTAGACTGACTGGTGATTTTAAACAATGTACCTTCTCGCCAAATACACTCGTTTTCGCCAGTTTGGTTAAAGTCGAACAAAAGGTTGACGGAAACTCGCCTATCTAACGAGCCCAAGGGCGGAAGCGTTTGTGGGCCGTCGGAGTTTTCAGCAAACTTACGAGTAGCTTCATTCAAGAAAATTACCTTCCGATTCATTTCAACTAGTGAACATACAGGTGAATGTGTCTAGTTTGCTACAATGCTGCAGTCTTGTAGTTTGACAACAAGCTGTTGAGATCTGCCACCGGGTAAACACCAAACCAAGTTCAACACAATCTATCGCGTCTCATATCCGCTACCGCATCTAGACCTCCACAATGTACGGGCTAAAATACAGTGTCCGCATTTATCTACGCATGAGTTTATGAGCCAGAAATAAGATGTTGTTTTTTTCCGATTTCTGTATTAACTTAAGCATTGTGAATACCATCTCGCTACTTGAAGCTTAAGCTACTAACCATTCTTCTGAATTTTGCCCAGTTCAGTGCGTTTTAATGCACAACCGTCCACTGAGGCCAAGAACGTGGACCATATTGATAAGAGCAGTTATTCTTATTCTACAAGGCGCCGAGTGCAAAGAATAAAACTCATAATGACGTACATCTTTGCTTTTGGCGACAAGCTATTTGAAGGTAGTATGTCGACATAAGACATTGGAAGTTAGCTTCAGAACATTAAGTATCACGATGTACAATGGGAATCATGAAGTGACAGCCTTGGTAAACGGGATGCCGTAAGGATATATGGACGACCGCAACTGAAGTACTGAATCGTGCATATGGAGACCCAGAGACGGTTGTTCCCTGTCCAGTCCATTAAAATTAACTGAAAATTGTCTTTAAAAAAAGACTCTACAGTTAACCTGAGAAGCAGATTACATCGATTTCATAGGCAATAAAAGCTGACTTATAGGACTTGAAACTGTTCTGTTCTCTTGTAAGGCGAATTAAATACTTGTCAACGACACAATATAGTGGGAAAACCAACGCAATTTATTCGGTTGATGGTATTATTTGATAGTATAAACAACACAGACGAGACCAGCGTTCCTCGAATGGCACCAAGCACGGTAATAACCAGAGTGAATTCCAAAATGCTCTCTTTATCATTTATCAAATCTATTTGGCTGCCTGAGTAATACGACCAAATGCCACACACCTGTCAGTGAACACAATGCAAATATAGCTGAGTCCTCATATCGGATGTGAGATTGTGAGGTAACCGGCTGTTTTTCTCGTCACTTGCTGGTCCTCTGGATACCACACTGGCATCTAGTGCAAAACCTGCCGTGATGTAAGGTCACTCACTGTTTCGAGCGACACTAAGAGGGAAATAAGTGCGCACAACCAGGAAATATGGAAGGTGTTAGCGGTTTTTATGAACTTGCAGTTCAAGTCCACCAGGTCGTCCAGTAAAAAAACTTCATGCAGAACGCCTGGGTGGAACCACCCTTTAGTGAATTTGGAATAGTCAATTAAAAACAGAAGTCTTCCAAAAGTTGATACATGGAGATTTTACTCTGAACGGGATCCAGGCAACCTGAAAATCCAAAACTTCAATACTGCAACTAGTGGTTAGCTCTAAGCGGCCTATGCTTTGTAATACATGAGGAGATTGTGTCTCCAGTAAGAATATGGAAACATATATCTGCAACCTACCTCTAACCTCTTGGTACAACCGACTGGACTCAAGCGCTTGTTAAAAACGTTTCATGCAACTCAGATGCTCGTGTAGGTGAAACTCAGCATGTGAAACTTCGCATAACTTAAGGATTTACCTCTGATTCCGGGGAATCAGAGTTAAAAGGTGACCTTAATAACGGGTCAATATTCCGAGTAGTCGAATTGCGGGTTTTTGGTGGCTCTCTAGTTTTTTTCATTTCGGCGCAGACTGACAACTACGCTTACGCCTGTAACCAATTTTACCGATGTCATATTAGTCGCTTGCTACTTTCTTTTCAAACCCAACAATGCTGATGTCAGTGGAGAAAATATGAGCTTCTCGAGAGTGTAGCTCGTTCAAGGCAAAAAGTTTGTATAAGCACAGGAGTAAACACAAACTGATAAGTTGCTTTATAGCAAAATGAGATGCGCAACTCCATTTTCTCTTCATGTAGGTGGAAGTGAATGTAATCGTGAATTCAGAACTTAGTGATGATAGTAAAACGAGCTGTGCGTCAATATGGGCCACCAGTAAAGTGTGTTGTGTTAGTGAATTCCCTATAAATTCAAAAAGGCTGTCTCATTCATTACACTGGGCCCAAATAAAGAAGGTTTCAGCGGCATCTCAAACGAATTATGACCGTACATTGTAATCAATTTAACACAGGAATTGCAGTTCAGGATGGTGAATGTTTACTGTACGCAAATCGGGTTTATACTTTTGCGGCGACCCTTCAAAGCTACTACTCTATTGTTTTATCCATGTGAGCGGCAAAGTATGGACATAAAACCATACATTCCGCACGTTTTGTTGTTGTCTACTTTCAGGGTGAATTTAGCTGTTACCAAGGCTAGACTTTATACATAACGGGTGATTGGAATGCAGCGCGAAAGTCATGGTGTCATGTAATACGTACTGTAAAAGCATTCCCACAGTTATTTACCATTTGGTGAAACGTGGTTGCTCCAAAGTTTGGAGCGTTTTCAGGGAGAGGGAAAGTGTTTGTATATGAACAAAATTTTAATACACCACGACTGAAACGGGAGCTGAATTGAAGTATGAGAACAGTGTGCAGTTAATTTATTGCTAGGCTAATTATTACATGTTTATTCTATCTTTAGTAAGTCCATGGTGTTTTGCTTTTCACGTGTTGAGAAACACCAATATTTTTATTGATGCAAGCAGCTGAACCTTCTTTTAAAAGTTCAAGCTTAGATACGAATCCCAGCTTCCTTGAATTAGTGAGGCAAGAAGAGTAGTATGCTCACTGTCGGGTGGCCGTAACGGACCATTCTTGCTCGGGCTCGGGAAAGCAGCTTACACTAACGCACACTTCTTAACAGTTAGCAGGCGCAGCTACATCACTTGTGTAATCCTGAAATTTTTCATTAACAGAGATCGGTACTACGAGTTTTTTGGATCCTTTGGGTAAACTATCCTCTCCGTATATGCTTTTAGTCACTTAAAAGGTACGAGTTCGTCAATTTCAAATAACAGAGTCAAGTTTGACTTCGTTACCAGGTAAGAACAAGGTTAACGTCATTTAATGATACGCACTCGACGACAGAACAGTGCACGATTAAAAAATAACAAAATAAGCTCTAATTCATTATTTTGGCGACACTTGCTCTAGATCTACAAAACAAAGTGGGTTTAGATAGAAACCGAGAGAATTCTGAGGTTATCTAGATTCACACGACTTTCGGAGTGCAACGAAACCAACAGAAATCGATGTACCCACACCACACACACCAGCGTTCTGAAATGACCGCTTGGTACCAAAGGTTCTTGGTTACACTGTACATTGAGGTATCGTGGAATGGTGAAAAATAACTCCACAAAGAGGCTGTTCTGATCCAAGAGTACCTAGCTGGTCGATCAACATGATGTATGGCCAGATACTTGTTTGCCATTTGAAGACGCAGGACCTCTACACTCTTCATGTATCAGCTACTAGGCGTCTTGTCCTTGTTAATAATAAGAACGTCAAAGTCATCCCATAAAAAACATGTGATCGCTGTTTGCATTATCTTACTCTATGTTATATCCCATTTTGGAGAATGGGGGAGGTACACAGAATACATTAGTAGTCCTCTCGTGGGAGGACAATTTTTGTTCCACAGTTTCAGCTGGATGTTTTGGCATAAAGTGCGTTTTAGTCAAACAACGGAACAGCCACGTCTTATGGACACCCGATCATACTCGTAACTATGCTAACCGAACGTTATGACTTCCGTCGAGTCTCCTCTTTGCAGCTCGTTCGATTCCTCCGTCGCACCTCTCTGAAGTCGAGCGCAGCAGTAGTGAGAGAAGGGTAGTGTCTTCCATCACCGTTTCTTACAGCCCTTGGAGACGTGCCAATCCTGCTCCCTCTTGTTCTGTTTTAAGCTCTTGCAAACAGTGCCATGCGAAGATGAACAAGCAGTAGGTTTCTAGTTGTGTACTACACCACATCACCTGGTAACCAAGTCTCTCAGGTGCAGCACATTTTTGAACTATCGATAATTCATTGTCAGCTGCGCCGATAGCGGTCTTTGCGTCCATAGTGGGTACCGAGTTCCAATGGGTTGTCTGCTGAACATGGATGAAGGATGAAGAAGGCGTGAATTCATATTAAACATTACAAGGATTTTATTTTTGGGTTATGCTTGGAAAAATTCACACCCTAGTCCTTCTAGTACAAAAAGCTTGTCACTTTGGTCGTGTTCTGTGTACATATCCGTGACAACTGTTGTCTTTTCACCTGAGGCCATCGCTCTTTCCGCTCCATAGAAATTGTTGTGAATCATTACCACTTGAGAACAAGGGGGTGAGATTATTCGGTGGTAAGAGCGCGACCTTACTGACCGAAAGTTTTGTGGTTCGAACCCGACCTTCGCATCTCGACTTTTCCTGTCTAGGATCGTACAACCTGGCAGTATCCAAGCTATCGTGCTTCCTTCGGGTGGCATGGCAGCTAGACACCAAAAGGATGTTACAGCTGAACGATTATTATTCTTTCTTATTCTGGGAACAACTGTATCAAGGAAATTTCACATCGTGCATATTACGTGTTTTACGACCCCACCAGAAAACTTTGCTCCCATATATGGTACACCCATCAAATAACAGATGTGGATGGGATTTGGAGCCGCCATTTTACCCACTGACCTACTGCTGACGTAGTCCAATAAGAACCCACCTGTGTAAACAAGCTCATCAGATCTACTCACCACATCACTGAAGCCGGCCTGCCTACTTGGACTGATAAAGGTCCAGGATGATGTTTCCTTACAACGTTGACCATTTTCTGGTTGTGATTGCCAGCTGATAGCTGATTAGGCCTCTTGTTCTTCCGCTCATATTATTCACTACGCCCTGCATGTCGACGTTTCCGTTTCGGAGAAACCCAACGAGCTCGGTAAGACGTTGATGTATCGGCATTTTGACCTGACTGACAGCCTAGCGGTTACGTTTCTCTAACGCCTTTTCTTAGTGTCGGTTACCATAGATTAGGTTGCCTCTTTACTGTACCTCATGTTTGCACCTCCACTGGCTTCATTGAAATGCAGTTAGCAGAAAGTTAAATCCCATGTAACCTCCCCTACATAGGTATGAGTATACAGATTTACTGATATTAAAAACCCTCAAAACCCATCCGGTGGCAATGATGGCATCATGCACTGGAATTTTCCAGTAAAAATTTGCAAGAGCACGCCACAGATTTACCACTCCCATTTTCTTTTCATGACATCAAGTGACCTCGTCTGACCTGATTGTAAAATATCTGCGCCTACTCGCTAAGGAATTGTTTTAAAAACCACCACCTATACCATTTTGCCCGCAGTGGCTGTAGTAACCCTAGCTGTCAATTTAGGTCAAGTTGTCCATATAGTGTCTGTATGCTAGTGCATAACTTCACAGAGTTCGATGCTTTTGCTGGTAAAACTGTAATTTATTTCTCCTACATTCTGACTGCCCAGACTTTGGAATTACCCCGGCTGCTGCTCCCTCACCTTTGATGAACTAAAAGCAGGTGGGTTGTATATTATTAATAATCGGCAAACCGAAAATCCTTGGGATTTACGTACGGAGCAATCGCCTGGCCGTCCCTAGAATCCCGGGCCACTTCGTTCAGGCCAGCACCATGTGATTTTTTTCTGGGGTTATCTCGGTTGATCAAGTCTGTGATTACATGCGACACGAATCCATGGAAGGGCCTTCTCCTCAATAGCGTATTTCTCTGTTATGATCGTGTCTCCCACTATTATGGGCACAATTTTATTGGTGTCCATGGGCAACTGTCAAACCGTTGTATTCCGATTTCATACTGACCAAAGTCCATTTCACCTAAGGCGTTACATCATCCGCGAGCATCAAGCCAGGCGCGTTGAATCAATAAAGCAACGTGTAGGTAGCTTGGAACAAAAACACTACCCTGTGGTGATCTATCGAGAACGTGATCTGTTTGAATAGAGTTCAGTTGACATATGTTTTCCAAATGCGATGGCGAAAAAAGAATTCCATTCTTTTGTGCGGCATTCAGCTGGTTCCCAGAAACATGCAGCATCATAACACGTTTTGGTTTGGTCAAAAATCACAAGTATTACATGTATCGACCCTCGGCAACTTCAGCCGTTACACCAGAAACCACAGGGTATCAAATGGTGTATGCCCTAAAGTATTCTGCTCGCAAACCCATGATGAACTAAGTTTAGCATTTTTTGCACGAAGTGTTTTTTGACCATCTGTCTTACACTCCAAGGAACCACCGTTATCAGACAGATGGATCCATTATCTTTGGTTTCTTCGCAATCGTCCTTTCGAGAACAGCAGCATTATTCCCATATTCCAGTCCTCGGGAATGTTTCACGCTCTTAAAACTTTGTTGAACACATGCCGAAAATACTGAAACGACCACGGGTGATTCCTTGGGCACACCAAATGCAGTTTGTCTAGCTCTGGCTCCGATATCGTCATGAGAGCTTAGAAATTTGACCGTTCGTTAAGTGAATACTTAGCCCATGCAAGCCTAATTCGACCCGTTCTTCCATAAATGCAAGGACCCATATAAACGTCAGGCTACCACAATAATAACAGCTGCCACGAAGTCATGATAGCATCAAAGCGCTAAAAGCAGATAAACCACAGTTTCATAACCAGTTACCTGGACTCTCAATTTACAACACCTCTGGCACATGAATTTTCTTGACCGTTGGAAACAGCCAACGTTTCCGAAGATTGGGGTACTGGACTAGCCGTAACATTAAAAAACTACCCGAATCGTAGCGGTCCTAGTAGATACAGACCCGTTTATTTAAAGTCAACAGTTGATTGTTGGTCTGTTTGCCGAGCTTGGCAGCTGGATTGCAAACGTTTCATCACCAATTGAGGTAACATCGTCAGTCAACATCGCCGTGACATCGTCGTTAACCCCGCACTGACGATGTTACCTCGATTGGTGATGAAACGTTTGCAATCCAACTGCCAAGCTCGGCGAACAGACCAACAATTTGTCAGCGCACCCGAGCTACTTATAGTCGACAACATTGCCAAAGTAATCAGTCCTCGCACGCTTTACAAATGATGACCAAGAGATCAACTGGATACACTTCTATGTATATGCGGAAGGTCTTATATGGATCAACATGAAACAATCACTAAATCAGATATTCTAAAAGCGCTCTGGGTCTGGTGTAATATTAGGCGACCAAAGGTAGCAAAATACTAGCAATTACTTTAGGCGAAGCATTTAACCGCCAAGGTGACAATATCTTGTGTAGATGCCCTAACCTGTAGGAACTAACGGGTCGCTCTGTAAGTGTAAAGGGCCTTTTTTGCGAAAAATGATGGATAAAAAAGCACCCTCAAAACAAAGACAAGCCTTTCAGGATGTATTGCAAAGGACTAATCTTTGTTCTAGATTGTTTCCAGTATATATATGCTCAATATCAGGCCCCTTCTGGCCAAGTGGCTTATTATCCACGACAGACGGAGAGGCTTAGGCGAGAAAAGACCGCACCAAAGGTGGGTTGGAACCATGCAGTGATCCCAACAGGCAGCAATTTGCACCGAAAATGCAAGCTACAGATTCACACTGAAAATCCATGAACTTCCACTACTAAATGGCGTCCACAGAGCTGTTGCATTGCAGAGGAGTAAAGTCCATTGGTGCGGAAGACACAATACCTAAGAATGCCTAGGTTGGATAATCTTAGAAGGCAGTCACATACGGTGCTAACAGGAATAGAGGGACTTACTTGTCTGTAAACACCCTGAGGAATATCTCCCACAGAAATCCGAAGCTCTTCCTTTTGATACATTTAGTGTCATCTGATGACAAATGGAGTACGGATATCCCGTTTACCTCCCAAGTAGTCCAAGCAAAGCGTAGTGCGTGGGGCAATGTTGGGCTGGATACAGACGTATCCTACGAGCAACGGTGTTAGGCTATTAACATTTGACATATAGTTCAGAGTCTCTAGGCAAATCAATCTCCGGACTACCCGCGTTTGTTCTCACATGTGCATGTAACCCAAAAGGGGTAGTATACTAGAAAACTGTATTGACAGTGGACAGACGGCCTGCCTTTGGCGAACCAGTTCCTCAGAAGGGCAGTTATAGCGTGTAAAGAACATACAGAGCGTACAAACAGGGCCGCAAGAGTTCTCCGGTTTACACATCTATAGGCTGCTCATCATGCTTGATTCACTAAGGTGGTGCCAAAGAAGGAGGCTCATAAGTGATAATATCCCAAATGCTGAGGAAGAGTTCAATGGAAACACCACACTGTCCTCTAAAAATGAGCCAGCTTTATAGGAAGCATTGCGTTGTGACAGGATCATATGGCCTCTGCGTTTCTAATCCTATAGGTTACGGCAGGTATTGAGGTGAATGAAATCATTTGAAGAAAAGGATACATGGTTTTAAAGCAGAGCCCACCAAGTTCTATGTTCAATTATTACGTGAAGGTTGCCACAACTTAATTAAAAACAGTTCCCAAGTTGCCAGAGTTTCAGATACGCCTAATGACAAGGGGGAAAACGTTCTAAAAAATCCAAAGAACTGTGTTTGTGGTCTATGTTTATTTAACGACTGTGATGGTTGGTTGTCGAGGGTAAGAATGTTGGAACTGACTTGAACTACTGCGATTGGGAAGGATCTAAAACTCGAGATAGGGGTCCTGTTGCAACCTGTTGCAGGGCTCAGAATCTATATTTACAGCGGCAAGTCTTACAGTGTTAAGCCTCCGGAACGGATACAGCGACTTTCAGTTACCATAAGCTCCTTTCTAAACGATGCATTTTACGCAAGTTATAATGCAGATAGCTAATAATGAGGTGACAGGTGTGCCGTCAAAGAAATATAATGCGCAGTAGAGTCCTAGATCCCCGCTATTAGTGTTGTCAGTCCAAATGCATTGAGCGGAGCTGATTAATAGAACTGAATTGCGATCCTTTGAGTTTTCTCCGTAGCAGCAGTTTAAAAGTGGTTGTGGCAAAGAAAATAACTACTGAAAAACCCATGTCTGTCGCCCCTGAAAGAGTAGAAAGTGCCCTTGGTCCCATGCCCACGCACGTCAGAAAATAACTGGGTATATATGCTGTTGAAGGGCTTGGTGTAAAATACAGGCTGGCAACAACAAGGTTTGTTTGGAATAACACGGTAGGTGGACGCCCGCAAAGTTTTTTGCGTTCGACTTGTTCGCAATTTTATCTAGAGACTCTGGCCTTACGAATATATCTAGTTTGAGGCAAACTGTCCTCTAGTTCCAATCCTCTTCCGGTTTTGGGGCAAAACTGACGATGTAGTATGTTTTGTTGGTGAATCTGGGTATTCGACTGAGTTGACCTTATTCATGGCTAAGTTCTGTAATTTTGATGCTAAATCTTGGATGCATCCAGTGGCTTGGTCGCCTCACAGTGCCACAAATTTCGGTTCAGTAGTAACCCAAACAGTCGAACTGGGCGGGGACTACAACGGAAAGGTGGTTGAGATAAGGTTGTTTAGGTGGTCAGATAAGTTGTTCAGGCTAGTTTAGATCCTGGATCGTTTAATGCCCTTACAGAGTGGCGTAGGCTGCGGGGTATAATGGAATTGGGCAATGGCTTCAGCTTCCTATTCCATTACCTGGGTTGATACAGCATGTCCCCCAGAGCCACTTTTTCCTCGAAATGCTCGTATTGAAGAGAGGCTAAATGCAGAGTGCAAGTCGGAAATTCAGGTTCACTAATAATATGGGATGACTATTCATATTTTGGTAACAAGCGATCGAAGTTCACATCCGCTATGAATACTAATATAGTACACTTGCATACCTGGTGAGACGGATCTGGCTCCCACAGTGCGAAATCTTGAAGAACTAGATTTGTAGAGCCTCCAGCTACTTGCCTTTCACATCTCTGTGTTATCTGTCTTAAAAATCTCCTTACCGTTCAGCTAAATATCTATCCGTGTAAATGTTATATGTCTTCTGGTCGATGGCATTTGTTCACTTCCGCCTCTATTATCCCGCCGCTAACCGCAATCTCGTTTACAGAGCTTTGATTACGGTTGTCCACAATATGTTGATGAGACATTACTCTTGGATATACATTCTTCATTTCAGCAACCTGTTTTGCGCCGTCTACTGGGTCGGAATGAACTCTTTTAGGGTTAACACAACATAATTTATTCCACACTATCCACGGTCGCACATCCGCACAGTAGGCAAAAGCACTCTGAATCTTGTTAGATTACCAAATATTTATCAGAGTGTGAAAAGACGCAAACATTTGTGTAAAGGGATGGAAAAACCTTTCATCAATGGATCCAAAACTTTTAGCACAAGCGAGGGTGGAAAGGAAAACGCTGTGCAGGTAGCTACATAATAGCATGTTCCCAGATTTCCGTAGTCCTACATCTTCCATTCACCTCAGGGCGAACGTTCTACAGGTTCGAAACCACAGAACAACAATTTAGTGTGATCCAATCATGCGATGTACGTTTGTTGTCGCGGCTTGTAAACTCGGGTGGTGCTACTTGGATAATCCTTTTAGGCCCAGAATATCAACAGCTATGGAAATTGGTGCTCAACATAATCCTCTTTTCACGACCGTCTCACTCATTATTTCGGTTGAAGAATGTGGACACAACGGGAAATAGTTGGACGTGTGGTTATTTTACACTTATAATGTGAGTTTCCTTCCTTGCAAGGCCTTACCAGCTGAGCCTAATGTTATCTTTTTTCCGGAAGAACCAGACCAATTCACTACTCTCTCACATACGTCCGAAGATGACCCTTCAAGCCGAATGTTTTCTATTTTTGAAACAACGCTGTTTATTGAGAAAATTAAAACAACACAAGGCCATGGTAATGCGTCGACACATTGGTAGCTCGGGTGAGCTTATTGGCTTTTGATTAGGTGGTTGTTTATCTGTTCACCGGGCTTGGCAATTGGTTTGCAAACGTTTCGTCAACATACCAGCAGACATCAGTGCGCACTGATGATGAGATCACCCTCTACACGGTCACCTTCAAGGATCAGTTACAACATTCCTAAAGGGAAGGCGCGTAAAAAACATCCGCTTGGTGACATTCCGGCCGGCCCCAAACTTATAGAAAACCCGGTGAAAGTTGTAAGCCCCCGTACTCTTAAAAGCACACCGTCGCATCCTGCCGTGTCTCATGATTGCACTTTCTACTCAACCGCCGCAGGCCCATCGACTACCAACGAAAGTGACGCGCTTGGGGAGGCAAAACTCGCGTGGACACAGCCTCCAAAGTATGTGGTATTATCAGCGCTTACTTTCTTACCGGGGGACAAAGTCCCAGCGGCAAACTCCCCACCCAGTTTGCAAATTCTCAGCTGTATTGGGTCAGCTGTGCGGAGGAAGAGATAGCTATTGACTGATCAAATACAGGCATTACCCCCGACGTCCGAAACTACTGCGAGAATGTCTACGACCACGGAAAATGCTTCGCCGCAAGCAACCATCTCCACTCCATCAAAAGCAGCCTCTTTGATTGTGGACACAGTCGCCCCTCACGACCCCGATCGCCAAAGTAACAAACCCGACAACAGTGTACTGAAAACTCCCAAATGCACTGAGTCGGCTACGTTGATCGCGGATAACCTGGGAGTCCCCACAAACACAAAAGGAAATCGACTGCGGTCGAATAGTGTTGGAGTGCTTATCCACAAACTGCTTCAGGCTTTTCAACAGACTGCACGATAATAAACGGTTAGCTTGCCCGTCCACCCGTCCAAAATCGCACTTACAGAGACCTGGGGATTGTTACGAAGGTTCGGTTTATTTGCGACCGAAAATGTTTTGGCGTTGCACCTTTCGAAATTTATTCGATCTATGGTTCACTCTCAGTGCTCGGAGCAGCTCATTACTCGTTGTTATCTAATATAGTAGAGTTCCAAAAATCCCAGGGCACAAGCACCGTGAGCTGATAATGGATAGCATCTCTCAGTAGCATGTTGATATTATGAGAAAACAGGTCGGGTGTCCCCGCCGTCCAATTTTCATTGGTGCGTATTCCCGTTAACTCGGGCGGTGTGCCCAAAAACATCTTGATAAACATTAAATTGCACTGAGTATTTTGTTTTTGAGGTGGGCCACTTGGTCCAGACTGCATGTATAAGGCCAGAACTAGATGATGATATTTTATCAGGTGGCAGTCGATCAGTTCACTGTGTCTGGTAGTTAACTGGTAAACCTTTCGTTACTTCAATTGGCAAGGCACTGATGATCTCATATGGGTTGACGGCAAAACGTTTGCAAGCTTACAACCAGCCGTCAACAATCAGGTGAACCACGTTGAGATGCGCGCAAAATTTCACAAGTTAAGCCACGCAAACGTATGTATAGTAACATATATGCTACTGTGAATACAGTGACCAAATGATAAAAGTGCAGAAAGCCGGAGTCGTGGGATTTCATCGGCTTCTAAACACCGATTAGGGAACAACTAGGCAAAAAATTACGCTCACAAAAGTTCACGTCGACACAAGATAAAGTTGCCACAATATAACAAAACCCGCGTTGTTGCTTTAAACTAGGCCTGTGATGACATGTTTGAAGGGCAGTTCAGTTTCAAGTCAAAACGGAAAATGCGGTAGAGGCGCAAAGCGGGAGCAACGATGCGGGGAATCTTGCTTTACAAAATAAGAAAATGAGCAAAGACTCAGAAGGCTCATCAAACACCAACGAACGCACTCAGGCCAAGAATTTTTCTGCACATTTCCAACGCATATTTTCCATTGACAAACTTGATTACTTTACACTTTGCGGCCTTATGCACGTTCCAGTGCCGAAGAGAAAGCACCCTGCTAATTAAAAGTAACCAAATAATGAGCGTATTTATTTTCAATCCAAACCAGTGTGGACACCGGATGAGTAGATGGTAAATGAGCAAGAGGTAACTGTCTGTAGGATTATTGATATTTACCGGCAGACGTGCACCGGTGTGAAGGTACATTTGCGGAACGGGTTTTGTGGCGTCCATCGTTCACCCCTGGGAATGATATGTGTGTGGTCCTTCCGTAGCGGCAGATGCGCCTCAATTGCACGGTAAGTCCGGTTGCACCTTTAGTGGTTTTGCATCCGACGTTATGATTGTAAAGTTTCCCGCACCTTCTAAGGTGTGGTACGTTTTGTACTGGCACCAACGAACCACTTCCACCACGGGCCTAATTGTTCATGGTGCAATCCTTACCCGGAAAGCTTGCTCCCAATCAACAGTGACTTATTGTTGTCGCCTAGTTATACTACGGGCCATAACATCAACATGGAGTATGCTGATGCAACCCAAATTGCGCTGCTCTTGTTCACGGATAATCTGCAGCTATCGTCAACTTAAAAGACACAGTTACAGATAAAATTGAGCATTCCATCGAATTTTGTCCAAATATCATTCCCGTGGATTGCGTTTTCGAGCTTACCTTCTTGGTATGACAATAACGTGTTCTGATATTTTTTGGTGTAGTGCCAACAGACTTTCAACAAGAGTTGGTTTCCTGGCGCAAGCAGTTTCAGGTTTTACCACTAACATTTTATGATCAAATAACCCGTAGTTTTGACTTGCTTGTTTTTGCAAATATCGATAAATTATTGCACAAGCTTGAATTCTCTCCTTGTTGTAACATAATACCAACAAACCGGACCGTCTCCAGCAAAAATGGTTCACCTAATTCATAAGGAAGTTAAGAGGTATAGAATCCGAACATAAAACGATTCGTTTCCGGTAGAACGCTCACCCCGTCTATCTGTTGGTTTGCGGACCACAAATGTTTTTAATCCGCCATGAAGACCATAACAATAGGCCACTCTAACTGGCGTGCTTGCAGTAATAAGCTGCATATGAAGTTATACACTAGCAACCCGCTCATTTCCCTGCCGAATCACCAAGGCATAAGAAAAGGCAGCAACCAGTTTATCCGATGTCACCAGAAGACTTTACTTTGCCTATGCATGTGCCGTCAGTCGTTGACGCAAGAAGGCAGTGGTGTAAGCTGCTTTAATCTTAGAAATAAGCTTTGGCGTAATTTTGCTGCATTACATCCATCAGCTTAAATCAACCCATTGTTTGTATTGTAAGCTGGTTTGGTCCTTTTTGAAACAGTCAATGGCAAAAGGCACTTCTGTATTGGAAACTTTGTGCGTTGTTTAGGAAGCTTACTAACCCATCTTGTGCAGTCCATTTTACGCTCGGTTTTAGGACAAAGCTGTTCACTCCCATTCAGATACAATTGTTTTCTACTCGTATACCTGTGTTGACATGGATAATAATTGGTTTGTCGAAATCTATGCTAAGCGTTACCCACGGAGATCAAAGGATGGAGTGATTCTGGTTAATCAGTTAATTACAAAGGACGGTTTAACTTCAGTTGCTCTTGATGCATTTGTAACGTTGCGTACTACAAAATAGGTGTCGACTGCTGCTTAGCGCGCCCCCGATGAATGGTCATTTAAGAGTTGAAGATTTCCTGTGTACGCACGAGCTGCCTGTGTCCCAGGGCAATCCGGAAGACAAGGCAGAGCATCCGAGACAGGCACAGAATATACCTAACCACTACGGATACATTGAATTCGTTACAAAGTATTTAACGTGATGATCCTTTTACTCGGCATATTTTCAAGCGTCGTTCGCAAATTTTGCCGGGTAAAATAAAAGGATCCATGTGATGAACTCCTTCATGTTTATAATGCGCAGCGACGAAATTGCCGAACTGCCCTCAGTGGCGGTATGCTTTGGCTAAATATTCTAGCACTTTCATGCACAAAGCTGAGTATTTGTTTTTCGTCGCTCCTCAGAAAATTTAATTTCGAAGTAATCCTCATATTACACCCGTGCCGGCTGCGAAGCTATCAAGCCGCGTGTATTATCCCTAACAAATTTCTTGAAACAACCACAAGTTCAATGTGACAACGACTGACTGAATAAGGCAACATTTGCCCATGGCCTGCTCGTGCAAAGGTCGGCCTATGAACTGCTAGCTTTGCCAGTTTCCTCCTATATGAAAGCAATTTTGAAGAGGCGAGTTTTTGAGGTTCATGATAAGGACCCTCCAGTGACACCTAGGTTCTACAATCCCTAATTTCAATAGGATATTCAACAATACTTTCTACATAAGATTAAGCAAATTTATTAAATAAACCTCAATTGTCCACGTTTGTAGCGTCATCAAACGCTCAAGTCCGCCACTGACCGGCACGGTGTAATGTCAACGTCCGCATGAAATGCCGGCTCAGTACCGTAGGTTGCGTCGGTTCATTTCCGACGAAAGCCTCGTTATTCTCACTGGCGGTGCGATTACACGGGACCAATAGGAAAGCAAGTCAAGGCTGGCTTAGAAACGAGACACGAGGGTGTATGGGTATGTAGGTAAGCTGCATACGTTCACACGGACATATACCAATACATAAGTTTTGGACGGGACTCCTTTTCCGGCAAAGTAAATGCCGGTTACAAATAATAAAACGAAGCGAAAACAGAAGGGGATCAAATGTACATAGGCGGAGTAAGCAAAAAACGAGGAATCAGAACAACGGACCTGGTGAGGCAGCAGAAAGGCCATGACCCGGCCGGTCAGTTTGAACAAAAGCCTAAAACGAGCGATGGGGCCTTTTATCCTTGAACTGTTGAGATTACTGCCAGGGTCGCGAAAAGTGTAAGTGGGTAGGATGAAGTGGAGGAGGCAGAAATACGGATGAATGGTAGTCTTAATCTCATAATCACGGTGCATGATGAAACCGTAGAAACTCCCTTGTGCCGCTATTGGAGCGGAGTCGGGTTTCAAAGTTCCTCGGGGGAGGGAGTTGGAAGTACATCACAAGACGGAACGCGATCTGTACAGAAAATGGCTGACTTTGTGAGGAACACAAAATAAAAGGCACCGAGATGTTTAGATACGAACGGAAGTTTCAGCAGATTAGAATGAACGGGTCTTGGAGGCGGCCGAAGCCAGATGAAGTGTTTGATAGCAGGTTTAAGTGACCGAATGAGTGGGCGGAAAGGCATCGTCAAAGTGTGAAGCCAGCAGTTGCAAGCACGCCGTCAAACTGGGCATGGCAGTGCTGAGCCTCATTGTGTTGACTTAGTTCGGTTTCTGGACAGCTCCATGACGGACGTCATGTTTGAGGTGATCAGGCTGGGATGTCAATTATGTGAGTAGCGGTATTTTTGCGCTGGCTAAGGGAACCCCCGAAGAAGAACAAAGCCAATGTATGATGGCAGGTATTTGTTAGTCTGCACATGGATCTTTTCGGGCGTAACGCGCGAATAGGTGGAGTGGGCTTCCGAGTCATTTATCGCCGAAGGTCAAAGCTTGGGAAGACGAGGAAGTGGGATGAGACCAATAAGGTCTGGTAAGTATTGGGAGGCATCATATTGAATAAAGTCCATAAATGGAGAAGAAATCAAAAGGGTACTACATCAAGGGTGGTGAAAACCAGTGGGTAAATGAGAAAGTGTAGCGGTAAACGCGTCCTTAGTAGCTTAGCGATGAGACTGTCTAAGCTAGCCAGTATATTTTATTATAGTACCAGAGACAGAACAAATCGAAAGAAGTACGCAGAGAGGTGTTGTAAGGCGGATCAAACACAAGAGGAGAACTTCGAAATAGTGGAGTGGAGTTCCCGAAGTTATTACGTGAGTCGGACAACAACATAGTCTACGAAGGAAAGTGAATGTAAGAGAAATGGTCACCAGTCCCCGAAGTACTGCTATCAGCTTCATTCAACAGCTAGTGTGTGGCAAAAAGCCACTAGGCGATAGCCTTGTGTGCTGTTAGTGGAGGGTTAGGAATCTCAATATGTGTTATTTTTCTGTATGTATATGCTCCTGAGAGCACTAAGTAAGCCCGTGTTTTGTTTGTTTGTCTAGGTGGGTTCTGATGTGGTTCAACCCCACTTAGGACGTAGGTGGCTACAGCTTAGCACATCGATGTTACCCGTTGGAATCACAGAGAATCCTCGAGCTATTCCATGTATGTTTTTAAATAATCTTTTGGCAGACGAAAGGGCAGCTTTTACTTCCTGTAGTTTATGGCGTTGCCAAATAAATACACAGCCGGAACGAGTCCGCCACCAGTAGCATCAAATAGAAAACAACAATGCTCTTTTATTGATTTCCCGAATTCAAAGGCCAGACTCAGGACCACCGACGATAACTGATGCACCCCTGCTACTGGATGGGTGACGGGTATATGGGCGCACTATGGCGCAAGGTAACAGAGCAAAAGTCCGTGTAAGGCGTTCCCGACCGCCACACGAGTTTTGCATCCTCCATGCATGCTACCAGATCCGCGAGGTGGACAAAAACCAAAGAGTCATAAATGATGCTTGTGAAGTAATAAAATGCTCCAGCTACCGAGTATGTTTTCCGATCATGGGAAGGCGTGACCAGTAAAACAGCTCAGTCAAATCGGACAAGCAAACAACAAACAGACGCTGGAAGAGGCAGGTAGTGGAGGAGGCAAGTTAAATGACAGCTACCGATGGAGCAATGGAGAAGTGGCGATGGTCAGAACTAATGCACCATGGCTAAACGGTGACTGAGCATTAGAAGGATCTACCTTATCAAAAAGAGGCATAACGCGGTTTCGTATGCGGGAGTGTTCACTGAGCTGTGGAACGCATTACCAGATGGATTATATGTAGTGGCGTATAATGCGCTCTACTTTTGAAAGATCGCCTGCTTCGGATTGGTTTGTGTTAGTTAGAGTTAGACCAAACATCATCAGTCATTACATGAAACTGAAAGAATAATCCAGGGTTAGGACTTGGATAGAACCAGGTATGTGTTGTCGCGAGAAGAAACAATCAAGCCAGATAAAGCCTGCATTCATCGGACTACAGTGGATTGATCAAGTCGAGTTGATAGCAGGATGTAAAAACGGGATCATCTTAGGTGCACACTATCTACTTATTCGACTTAACCTCGTTTCAAATCTTCGGTACATGTGTTCAGACGTCTTAGTTTTATAGTGTCAAATCTGCTGCTTGCTCAGTTAGTCGCACGGTTAATGATAAGGGTGTAAATACACTGATCTTGCCATGCCGAGATTCAGTTAGTATACTCACTATCGAGAGCATCGAAGTTAGAACTAAAGGGGGAGTGTACAAGATAGCCGTAAGATCGAGTGATGTGCATTTTTGCCCTAGGATTCGAGGACCTCAGTCCCCTTCATAAGTGTACCCAGTTATGTAGCGGTAGCAACGTTCCAGTGAGTGGGCGGGAACCCAGTGACATCCGCTCATTTAGGGTACTATATCCCAACTTCATCCCACTTTTGCTCCCGATACTAATGCCCTGTAGCTTAATAGAAACAACAGTCCTGTCATCAAAATCATCAAAGACTTATAGTTAGCACTCACCAATCAGTTAAGAGCTTCTCTCTTGCGCACCGATTACCAGCTCCCGTGCCTGCGTTTCTAAACATTCTCTTTCGAGATCTTATGGCAAAAACACTTCCAGAACCGAGACATATCTAACGAGCTATAAGCTGCTTACTATATTAGGCTGCTCTTAGGCTCTGTTTGTCTCTCGTATGGGTTGAGGCTTCCGCCAACTCATCGTTCATGCCTACGTATTGCAAATCACCTTCACTTCCACAATCATGTCTGAACTGCCCACACATATGAGACTAAGACAGCCACTTCCGATGGGTTCATACTGTCTCCCATGATGGCCCAAATAGAGACTGAAATTTTTTCTCCGCCTAATCGCCCCAGGAAAAAATATATTTCAACCCACATCCAAACAACATACACTGATCCCGTCTTTGTCCTTTAAGCTCTAGATGAACCCTCACTCATCATCGTTCATCTCCCAAAGCGCCATGACTCCCCTTTCATATTTTTACGACCTGGTCGCTACTCACTCCTGAAAACTTTCCAACCCTTTCTTTACCATGTCAAACTTTTCGCAACACTGGCAACGACGATGCGAAAGACTGCATGGCCGACAACTATTTTTCAATTGCATGCCTTCCTGCCAGAGGCCTGCCCCAAGTAGTCCCAGTTGCAGAGTTTATCCCGGAGAATCCTTCTTTGTAACTCAAACGTTAATTACAGCAGAGCAAGTTACTTTCTCCAATAAGTTAAAAGGAGCTTAAAATGCACTTCTTGTGATTGCATATGAGTACTTTGTTTCCCAAATCCCCTACCTTTTTCTTAGGCTGTAAATGTACGAATCTGATGCCAACTCGTTGCCCAAGCGTACAACACAAGCTTTTATTTGCCCTTCAGTTCTTGCGTTCTTTGAGCTCCTAAGTTGTCTGGAATCATCCAAATTCTAGGATTAGCTGGCACTTTCTTCTGTGAAGCACGGAATATCAAAAAGCCATCCATAACCCCCAGGCAGTATGCTGCAGTCTGCAGCTCTCGCACCCATCTTTGGATGAGCGTAACTGAACCATTCCCAAAATTGTGTGATGGCGTTTCAACCTTCTTCATGCTCTCAGAAGCACCTCTCTACCTATCTAAATGCCTGCCAGCTAGCTGCCAGCTCACATAAGCCTCCTGTACTGGGCCGCACTCTAGCTTGTATTCTAAAGCTCCCTAGTTTGCATGTCTGACTCATTTTATCCTTTTGAGTCTCTAATCTAGTTACGGCAGTCTTATTGCCTTATCTTAATAGCAGTAATTGACCACGCTGCATCCTCGACGGAACCAGAAATGTCCCTGCGTCATAGTGGTTGTAATTTTTCATTGACCCTTCAACAAAACTAGCTACCTTGAAGCCCTGGATCACCAGAGATATTCACGTGCATGATTGTCCACGAACCTAAGTACGACATGGCGATTTTGGTACAGAGGTTGCCATGCTCTGTCTCAGGGCAAACCAGTACTTCACCAATCTCCACCATTTCCTAACCGAACATACTACCTGCGCCCACAAGTCCATCTCAATCTGCTGAATGTGGCCAAAAATCCAAGGTACTGACCATCCTATTGTATTATCTGCTTGCTCAACAGTGCTTGCCCCACCGCCTTTCATGGCATTTTCAAGGAGCCAATATACCGCTAATAATTGTACCCGCCGGTTACCCGATGCAGCATATCGCAAATGGCTACTCTATCGTGAGCCTGTATGAACAAAGGCTGTGTAATTATCGTTCACGTACATTTTCAGAGGCGATCAAATAAAAACAAGAGAAACCAACTTCGCAACAAAATTTTCACAAAATTTTGACAAAATTTCGACATCATGCTGAGCATTGTTAGCCATTAAAAATATGAACTCCACGCTCAAAGTACACCTTGAGTACGCTTAAATAAATTTTTGTCAAAACTGCCACTGTCTGAGAGGTTTCAAGAGTTCGAATGATTACCATAAAAACGCCAGAACTTTAAGCAAAATCTTCGTTCCTTCAAGCAATGTTTGCAGAGGAACCCTTCGTGTGCGATCAAGGACCAGCAATCGCCACCGGGAAATCGCGGTGTGATGTCAAGCAGCGCAAATCTTATCAGTAATTCCGCGAGGCGAATGAAACCGCCGCTCATTAGAAGCACACCCAAACTATTTTCGCCGAAACTATAGGGTTTCCGAGGTCGTGACTTTTACGCGCAGCTAGTCCAATCCATTTACACTTGCAGGTGATATGTTGCCCATAGCATTTTGATTAAGTGAGCGAAATTTCAAGGTCACGGACCATCACCGATTCACATTTTGCTACCGGTAAAAGGCGAAACCGCACTTTACCATATTTTCGCGTTCTTGAAGAATAAAATAACATATACAGAATATCCGATGCAAATTCCACCCAGGAAAACCGATCATCAACGTTTGCTTGCCTAATACTCCCCAGATTTAACGAACGAGTTAAGTTTGTTCAGCGAACTTCATCACAGCACGTTTTCTTATGGAGCTCAGCTACTATTAGGCATAACATTGTCGAAAAACGGCATGAATTGTGCAATGGAGATGCGAGAGCCATCTCTGTGGATGATCGCATTTCCCAGCTACGCATAACTAGCCTGTGGACAATACAGCGTCAGGAGGTAACGTTCGGTAAATTACCAACACAATGGTATCACTTCTATTAGGAATATGACTCGCCATAGGTGGAATACGTCGTAAAGCGGTCATCATGATAACCGTAATCGTTGTCACTCACCTCGACTACTTATCGTTAATGCAGCATGCTAGGTCCGTGTCAATGTGTGGCACTGATTATGAGGCCCCACCTAGGCACGATAACCTAATCCAACGGCTAATGATGACCCGTCATACTCATAACTGTATTCAATATCGCCTACCTTCGCTACGTATCATAACTGCTAGGCCCGTGTCCATGTGTGACGCTGAGTATGAGGCCTCACCTATTCACGGCAACCTAATTTAATGGCCAATGACTGTCCTTCATAATCATAACTCTACGCGTTTTCAATCATCTCGAATACTTGTTGTAACTGCTAGGCCCACTTCCACGTGCGACGTTGCTTATGAGGCCTCACCTATGTACAATAACCCAATCCAATGACCAACGGCTGTCTGTCTCACACACCGGTATGCGGTGTTGCTTATCTCTGCTACCTATAGTAAACACCAGGCCAGAATCTATGTGGGCCGGTTAAAATAAGGCCCCGACTATGCGTGGTATCCTAATCCAACGCCCAACGTGGGTCCATCGTACTCATAACTGCAGTCGATATCGCCTACCTTGGCTACTTATAGTAATTGCTAGGCCTCTGTCTATGTGCAACGCCGAATATGAGGCCTCAGCTAGACTCAATAGCCTAACCCGATGGCCAACGACGGCCCGTCACGCTTATAGCCGTCCTCGACCGTGGCTAGTTATAGTAGTTGAAGGGCCCGTACACACACTTGTAACTGACTAATGCGCCAGCTATACGTAATAGACCAATCCAACGACCAACGGCGGTCCTCCATATCCATGCATGTCCGCCAGATGTCTGTACACCCGTACACATTTGCCTCAAAACTGCCGTCTCTCGGGGGCGTACACTAGTACGACAAAGGCACGCCGTTTATCACGTGCCCAATCCGACGGCTAAATATCTTTGGTTCAATTGATCTTGTGTTTCGAGCTTAGCAATGATAAAACAGCAAACGGAAGGAACTTACGTATCCCTGTATTGTATGTGGAGTGGCGTGGAAAAATTGGAGCGGTTTTCAATATTGTTATGCAATTCAAACATTTGTCACGTCGATTGCCAGATTGTTGAGGAATAAAATAACATATACAGAATATCCGATGCAAATTCCACCCAGGAAAACCGATCATCAACGTTTGCTTGCCTAATACTCCCCAGATTTAACGAACGAGTTAAGTTTGTTCAGCGAACTTCATCACAGCACGTTTTCTTATGGAGCTCAGCTACTATTAGGCATAACATTGTCGAAAAACGGCATGAATTGTGCAATGGAGATGCGAGAGCCATCTCTGTGGATGATCGCATTTCCCAGCTACGCATAACTAGCCTGTGGACAATACGGCGTCAGGAGGTAACGTTCGGTAAATTACCAACACAATGGTATCACTTCTATTAGGAATATGACTCGCCATAGGTGGAATACGTCGTAAAGCGGTCATCATGATAACCGTAATCGTTGTCACTCACCTCGACTACTTATCGTTAATGCAGCATGCTAGGTCCGTGTCAATGTGTGGCACTGATTATGAGGCCCCACCTAGGCACGATAACCTAATCCAACGGCTAATGATGACCCGTCATACTCATAACTGTATTCAATATCGCCTACCTTCGCTACGTATCATAACTGCTAGGCCCGTGTCCATGTGTGACGCTGAGTATGAGGCCTCACCTATTCACGGCAACCTAATTTAATGGCCAATGACTGTCCTTCATAATCATAACTCTACGCGTTTTCAATCATGCCGAATACTTTTTGTAACTGCTAGGCCCACTTATATGTGCGACGCTGCTTATGAGGCCTCACCTATGTAAAATAACCCAATCCAGTGACCAACGACTGTCTCTCACGCACACCTGTATGCGATGTCGCTTATCTCTGCTACCTATAGTAAACACCAGATCACAACCTATGTGGGCCGGTGAAAATAAGGCCCCGACTATGCGTGGTATCCTAATCCAACGCCCAACGTGGGTCCATCGTACTCATAACTGCAGTCGATATCGCCTACCTTGGCTACTTATAGTAATTGCTAGGCCTCTGTCTATGTGCAACGCCGAATATGAGGCCTCAGCTAGACTCAATAGCCTAACCCGATGGCCAACGACGGCCCGTCACGCTTATAGCCGTCCTCGACCGTGGCTAGTTATAGTAGTTGAAGGGCCCGTACACACACTTGTAACTGACTAATGCGCCAGCTATACGTAATAGACCAATCCAACGACCAACAGCGGTCATTCACATCCATACATGTCATCCGTGTGCCAACCCCATGCCTAAAAATACACAGCAACGTGTAAAAAATCACGTTTCTATTTGTTGGTTGTAGCGGTACAAACGCAATGTGTGGTCAATCCAGTTCTCAGTTTCAGGAAGCCGCTTTTACTCGACAGGATTTCTGAAAGAAAAATTTATAATCAATTACGACTCGTAGACACTCCGTACACACCTTTTAAAACAGAATAAAACAAAGTTGTAGTGGCCAACTCACCAAGTGCTTACTAAATCCCTTTGTCCACAGTTCCAAGTGGATGTCCACGCTGAAGCCGCAGTCTTACTGTTATAAGAGTAAACCCACCACTTGCTCAATCAGTCCCGTGTGTACATTATTCAATAGCGGTATTCGGCAACCATATGCATTATTGAGCGCAGCGAAGTTAAAGCTAAAGAGGGGTGTAGATGTGTCAGCCGTAGATTGTGGTAAAGACTTGGGCCCTGGGATCCAAGGAATAGGCGCGTCATTATACGTACACCCATGGACGCAGGGGTAACAAAGACCTATTGAGTGGGTGGGTATTTGGTGTCAAGTCTGCTCAATACCCGGTTTGGACGCCCCGTTTGCTGTTATACACCCCACCTTGTTAGTGGTTTACGCCCCCAGAGATCCCCAAACGGACCAGAGCAATACCTGCGATCTTACATTGGCTTCGTCCTACCTCTGTAAATTCCCTTGGCCAACTCAAAAACCCCGCTGTTCACAGAATTGCACATGCCAGCCCAAACATCCCAAACATGACGTCCGTTGCGTGTTTGCCCAGAAACCGAAGTGCGGCAGTGCAATGATGGCACGGCACTGACATACCCAGTTTAATAGCACACCCGGAACTAAGCCCTTCCTACTCTTGACTATACGTTCTCGCCAACGCGGTCCATTGGCTACAACTATGAACAAACTCACGCTCCACTCTGAATGTAATCTTATGCTCATGCTACCCACCAGTTGTGAATAAACATTATTATTATTACCTTACACTGTGAGTGCAGGGTGCATACCAAAGGACGGGATGACTTTGGTCAGTTCACTCAAAAACAACTGTACCTTTTCCTCCTCTTCGAAGATGAGAACGGCGTCCGCATTCTCCATATCGACAAGATTTTCGTCAGATATTTGAAAACCGGGGTCCAGAAGACGTCAGTTAGCCAGGAATTGTGACCACTCTCGGCTGCTTGTCACCTCGGGCCGCAGTCTAACTCACATCATGTTGCCTTCCAGAAGTCTTTCTGAGACTTCCTATTTCGTGTGCCAGATGCAGTCACGGCTGTCTCATTGCCTCGTCTGAATGACGGAAATGAAACACTGTGCGCCCTCAATGGATACAAGAATATCTTTAATCCATACCGGTCTCAATTTGTGACGATTCCTTGGCTAGTCGTGACTTCAATGACAACCCTAAACGACTCACCCAAGATGTTCATGTACAGGGCTGTCCACGGACCCAAGTACGGAGTTGCGATGGCGGTACCGCGACTACCGTACCCAGTCTGATGGATTACCCGTAGTATACATATCCACAATAATTACCGGATGAAGGTGTTACGTGCACCCACAAGATGGCCTCAATCCGTCTAATTTGCGCCAGGACTTTAAAGCACTGACCACCTTATTGTGCTGTATGCTTGTTCTGCCCATAAACACACTAATCCTACCAACATCACTATCGATGGTTCAGTATAGCCTTGCGCCTGATACAGCATGTACTGACCATCATAAAAAAAACAAAAAAACTTACTAGGTGTGACGAATTCCTTGGCTTGGTTTTGCAGGACGCCTGCCGCAATGATAGGAGACCTTTTCATACACAGGTCGTTAAAAGCTGCTCAATTTTGAGTTTGCGGCGACATAGCGGGCGAAATTATTGTCGTTGTCGTTTCGAGATTATTTCCAAACGCAATGCAAAATAAAACACGTGAAGAAACCGGCTCTTCCACAAATTTCCCACCGTCATCAGAGGTACATCGCGCGAGGGCCGAGCCTTAGATGCACACCATAAATTTCTGTGAAGCCATAGTTCGGAGGAGGAAAAATTTAGCACAAAGTTTCAGCGTTTGATGGCATTTATTCGGTCCCTTAAGATCTTTCCATGCGGGCGCAGTTTTGGAAAGTTGTTTAAACGTACTCCAGGTCCACCATGGCGCGGAATTTATATTTTAATGGCTGTCAACGACTTTGCGTGATGTACATCTGGTGACGGTGGGATATTTGCGGAATAGCCGGTTACTTCACGTGTTTTATTTTGCATTGCGTTCGGAAATAATCTCGAAACGACAACGACAATAACTTCGCCCTCTGTGTCGCCGGAAACTCAAAATTGAGCAGCTTTTAACGACCTGTGTATGAAAAAGTCCCCGATCATTGTGGCAGGTGTCCAGCAAAACCAAGCCGAGGAATTCGTCACAGCTAGTAAGTTTTTTGCTTTTTTATGCAGGTCAGTACATGCTATATCAGGCGCAAGGCTATACTGAACCATCGATAGTGATATTGGTAGAATTAGTGTGTTTATGGGCAGAACAAGCATACAGCACGATAACGTGGCCAGTGCTTTCAAGTCCTGGCGCAAATTAACAGATTGAGGCGGTCTTGTTGGTGCCTTTAACACCCTCATCCGGTAATTATTGTGGATATGGTGAACTACGGGCAGTCCATCAGACTGGGTACGGTAGCCGCGGTACCGCCATCGCAACTCCGTACTTGGGTCCGTGGACAGCCCTGTACATGAACATCTTGGGTGAGTCGTTCAGGGTTATTATAGTTAAGATTCGCCAGGGAATTGTCACAAATTGAGACCGGCATGCATTGAGGGCGCGTGGTGTTTCATTGCTGTAATTCAGACAATGCAATGAGACTGCTGTGTCTATACCCGGCACACAAAATAGGAAACGTATCAGAGAAAATTTAGAGGTACCATGATGTGAGTTAGACTGCGGCCAGAAATAACAAGCGGCCAAAAGTGGTCACAATTTCTGATTAACTAACGTCTTCTGGACGTCTTCTGCAGTGACGATAAGTATTCGAGGTGAGTGACGACGACTACCGTCATCACGATGACCGCTTTATGTTGAGTCATATTCCTAATAGGAATGATACCATTGTGTTGGTAATTTACCGAAGGTTATCTCCCGACGCTGTATTATCCACGGGCTAGGTATGCATAGCTTGGAAAGACGATCATCCACAGAGATGGCCCTCGCATCTCCATTGCACAATTCATGCCTTTTTTTGACAATGTTACGCCTAACGGGAGCTGAGCTCCATAAGAAAACGTGCTGTGATGAAGTTCGCTGAACAAACTTAACTCGTTCGTTAAATCTGGGGAGTATTAAGCAAACAAACGTTGATGACCGGTTTTCCTGGGTGGAATTTGCATTGAATATTCTGTGGATGTTATTTTATTCTTAAATAATGCCAAATTATAGTAAAGCGCGATTTCGTGTTTTATCTCTCGTAAGCCGGTAGCAAAAAGCGAATCGGTGATGGTCCGTGACCTTGAAATTTCGCCCACTTAAACAAAATGCATTTGAGCAACATATCACCTACAAGTGTAAATGGATTAGACTAGCTGCGCGTAAAAGTCACGACCTCGGAAACCCTATAGTTCCAGCGAAAATAGTTTGGGTGTGCTTATAGTGAGCGGCCACGCGAAGCCATTGGCAGCCATTAAAACATAAATTCCGCACCCATGGTGGACCTGGAGTAGGTTTAAACAACTTCCAACATAACTGCACCCGCATGGGAAGATCTCAGGGGACCGAATAAATGCTATCAAATGCTGAACCTTTATGTTAAAGTCTTTCTCCTCCGAACTATGGTTTCAGATAAATCTAAGGCTCTGCACTGAAAACTGGACTACATCCCTGAAGAGCTACAGACAAGGAGTCGCCCGACTGTAATCCATTTTCTATGACTTTGAGCATTCGATATACCTATACGGTTCTCTGCCGTGTGTATTAGTGCATGGTAAGAATCGACTCCGGCCTATGGTCGGATGAATATGGTTTCAGATAAATCTAAGGCTCTGCACTGAAAACTGGACTACATCCCTGAAGAGCTACAGACAAGGAGTCGCCCGACTGTAATCCATTTTCTATGACTTTGAGCATTCGATATACCTATACGGTTCTCTGCCGTGTGTATTAGTGCATGAACCAGCGTGCGTCGTCACTACATACTCACGAACGTCCAATACCGCTGACTTCCTGGCATCCCACGCTACAGTTCCCAGAGGTGTCAGAGCCAAAATTTGGGAAAATCTGTATAATTTTTGTGCGTCTGTCTATAATAGAAGTTTGCTGCAGTTGCATCAGACTCGTCCGTTAGATCAAGCTTGACTCCTCGTGATAGCAAAACGCTACCGAGCTAAAACGCTCGATTCCTATTGGTCCGTATGCTGACCATTCGGGGAACGGCCTGTTTCGGTTCGAAGCCGCCTCGACACAGATCCGTCCGGTGGACTTAATCAGCCCACCACCCGGGCACCGTTCGGGATCATGACTTCATTCGGTCTGACCGTTTGTGGGCCGTCTGCGTATAGGAAGTCGTTAAGTGGAGGGCAAATGTGATTGGATGGGAAGGCGTGGTGGAACTAGGGAGCCCGAGAAGTGCAGGCTACTGCTGCGAGAGATGCACGGGAGCTGTTTCAGTTGCTCTGTGATACTTGCGCAGAAACTTGCACTGTTGAAAGTACGCTACTTTGTTTTCCGTGTCCACTTATATGCCCACGGGCCGTGGTGCTGACATAGCGGAATTAAGGTACCACCATGCACAGTTCGACTACTGTATTATTAACAAGAGATTTCAATTCACCGGCGGGACGTTCCAGTCCATCAAAAGTACGCGGTTGTGGTTCGTTTGGTCTGGACATCAAAAAAGTGATAATTGTGAACGTCTTTTGTTACCTAAGCTGCACATTTATACTGATTACCATTTGTACCCTCAAGAACACTTGGCCTAAACCGAGTGGATGCTGCTGCATTGTTTGGCGTCCATCTGCTCCTGAGCAACCTAGAAGTCAAATTGACCACATCGCCGTCGGCCGTGATGCTGCTCAGGGCTTGACTACCGATCGCTTTCGGATACATGGGTTAACTCAAATATATTCAACAGTTGCTGAGTAGTCATCTGCTCATGTCATCATCATCGACAGCGTGATGGTGTTCGACACTGATGCTTCCCGGCCTTACAACCATGAAAGCCTTGTTGTGAAGAAAAGATTAAAAGTGGATGGGGAGGGGACCTAGTGCTGACTTGCTGCAGGTATTCCGAGGTGCCCACAGTACCAAACACTTATTCAGGCAATTTGGAAAGAAAATGACAACTAGAACCCTAGTGGCATCGATTAGCAGTTATTCCGCAGCGTCTCCAACCAGGCACAGTGTGAGTCACCCGATTCCCACCCTAGTAGACCAGTAGCTCCGACAGCACCCAAGCGTTTCGCAATCTCTCTCATCTCTCTGCCAGGTCAGTGGCTGACCATCTCTCTGCTTCCACCACTCTGAATTGGACATGGAAAACGCCAGTCTCTTTGATTGTGCACCATACGCAACACGTCCCAACCAACGCAGCTTCTGGTACTTGACACATTCTTCAGTGAGAGTACCCGTTCCATAACCGAAAACTCGCTTTCTAATTTCCTCGTTACGGATTCACTAACACCAACCCACATGAGCTGTGGCTCTGAGGCAACTTGTCGAACACCTGAAGACTCATCGGTTCCGCCACTCGAACAGAACAAATCTCGGCCGTACAATAAAACAGCTCGCACTGTAGCCTGATACACACGTCCTTTGAGATTCGGATATATATGCCTGCCTCAATGCCACAGGTGTCTCAACTTAGCAAACACGACCCGAACCTTGCATATTCGTGCATTGACGCAATCTGTCACACTGTCAGGACTAGTATAGCGTAAAACGTACAACCGTAAAGCGCTCTATAGCTTCCAATGTCTCCACCGGGATTGTAAATGGTGTGTTCAGTGACTGCGTGTTCAGAAACATGAACTTGCACTTTTTGGGTGCGAAGGGCATACCAAAGGAGGGGATGACTTTGGTTATTGCATTAAAAAACACCTGCACCTTCTTCGAGGATGAGAGCGATGTCGTCTGCATTTTTCAGATCAACAAGGTTTTCGTCAGAGGCTATTTGAACACCGGGGTTATGAAAATCTTCCAGGGTTCGTTTCATTATCTCACTGATCACCAAATTAAATAGAAATGGATAGGGTGCGCAATCCTGACGGACAGCGCTTTGTGTACGGAAGCTTTTGGAGAGCTCGCCGTACAAAATGAGATAATTAATCGTTCAGCTATAACACCCTTTCGGTGCCTAGCTGCCATCCAAAGGAAGCACGAGGGCTGAAATTCTGCAAGGTTGCCCGAGCCTAAACAAGAGAAGTCGAGACGTAGAAGTCCGGTGCGAACCACAGGCTTTCCGGTCAGTACATTCGCGCGCTAACCACTGAGCCATCTCGCCCCCTCACACATCCGGGAGTCTGAGAATAGAAAAGCTTATTGTGTTCACGAACTTCCGGGACAATCCTTGGCGGGCGAGCGTGTCCAGAAGAACAGACCGATCAGCCGAGTCGAATGCGCCTTGGAAATCCAGGAGTACTAGATTTGTGGATCACTTATACGTATGGCGTTTTTCTGACACCTGACGGAGTGTGAAGATTTGGTTAACACAACCTCTACCAGGCCGGAATCCTGCTTTCTGCCCTCGAGTCAGTGTTTCACGAGCCGCCGTAAGGCGACGAAGTACAAATGACTCCAGCAGTCTCTTTACGACAGGGGTCAAGCTGATCCCTCTTGGTGACCACACTCAATACGAGCCTCTTTTTTTGGAAATGGACACTATCATCGACTCTCTGGACCAGAGGCTCAGTGGAGCTTGAGAGAACATATGCAGTCATAAAACTCCGAAGCCGTAGGTGATTCCACGTTCGCCGTCCAGGGTCCTACGTCAACTGTTGACTCCAAATGAGTGGCAGCTGGTGGCCACGACAGCTGTTTTCGAAGTATTCAGCCCACCAGTCTAGGCGTCCTGCTTTGTTCAAGATGGTCACTTCTTTGCGATCCTTGATGGTTTCGCTCACAGGTGGTTTCCGGGGACCGGTCGCACGGATCGACTGAAGTAATCTTCGGACATTCCAGGTTTTCAGGACCTCTTCCATTTCCTTGGCTTTCTATGTCCACCACACTTCATGGTCGGCTCACACGCCCACTTTCACTTGATGTCTGATAACTCGTCCCATCAAGTTATGTTCGGGGCCGGCTGGGATATTTCTCCGAGATTTAAACAGTGTCACCGTTCGGTCTGATATCCAGTTTTTGAGTGGGTCTCGTAGCGCTGTGTCACAGGCGAAATTCCCAGCACTATGCAAAGAGGTGGCAATCTCGTCCCAATGAGTTCACGTCTGATGGTGGAGCATTTGGAAGAAACTCTAGAAGACGATTCTGGTAAGTTCGTCTAACATCCGGATATGCCAGTCTCTCAGTTTCCAAGCGATTTGTCTGCACCTTACGCGGTGCTGGAAAACGTAGGGAGAAGCGACTCCGGACCAGCGCGTGGTCGGAACCCGCAAATGTGTTCCAAAACGACTGGCAGTCAGTTATTGATCCGCACCATCGGCAACTGATGGCGATGTGGTCGATTTGAGTTTCTGGCCGACATGCCGTTGGAGGACACCATGTGGCCAGACGACTTCTGCTATTTCGGGAGTTAGTACTACATACAAACAGCCTGCGATCAGCTGAGGCAATCGTTCGCCATTGTCCGTACGTACCGAATCCGATCCATGTTGACCTAACTGAGTCTCAGCTAGGCTAAGCCTGCCCATCTGTGCGTTCATATCTGCGGCAGCCACCATGATATTTGAGCTTTTAGCTCGCCGCAACAAGGCATTCAGGGCGGATCTACAAGCAGCTGGAGCCTAAGCAGACACGATAAACAGACAGCGATCAGCTTCCCGCTTGTGAGACTCTTTCACAGATATTGCCAGACGAACCGCATAGAGGTGACCATCGACGGGTATCCAGTCAAGCAAGGATACTTCCACCTACGGACCACCTACTGACGATAAGAACCCCTGCACATCCCGCCGCAGCAGCTTCTGGATCACCGGAAGCTAGTGGAGAGTGATGGGGCGGTTAGCTCAACCACCGTGCTTGCATCTTGAATTCGTGTTTCTGAGACACAGCACACATCTATGCCAAGCGAGTATAGTGTGAGAGCAAGGGCAGCTTGTTGTCCTGCTTGCTTCAGAGTGCGGATGTTGAATGCGGCCAGATAGACAGGACGTCGAGGCTGGAAGATTGATTTGGAGATATCTGAGGATTTCGCCATGTGACGAGCAGATATTGCACGCAAAACCGATGCAAGACGAACGGAGTCATCAGTCCCAAGTGCTGGGCCTGCAAGGGGAGAATTAGTGATGGGTTGGGGAGAGGGGGGAGGAAAGATATGTGAAAGAGAAAGAAGGGAGGCGTCAGCAGTAGTCTTTTCGCTTACTCGCCCTGCTGTATGCAGCGAGTAAGGCGATGCGGCCGATGGCACCACGCGACGGCCCTTGTGGTATGAGTTTATTGTTTGACGTAGGTATCATGGTTGTCCGTGGGCTGAGATACTGCCAAGGCGCCTACACCTAGACAGGAGGACGATTAGGGTCCTCAACCAAAGCCTTTGTCTCAAAAGACTGACTGTAAGGCAGCGGTGTTTGGCTGAAAATGCAAATACATTACCATTTTTACAGAACACATTGCCACGCATGTTATAAACCCCAACCTAGAGGACCAGGAGGCTGTGATCGTCAGACCTATAACCGTTGACTTATCTGGTATGAGAGACTGACTGTGGCGCAGACACCCCAGTATAGCTCAATGGGTCGCTGAGGTGCGCGACACCATGGTAAAGTCCAGTCTCTTCGTGACGGTTAAAGAGGGTCAAGTATTTATGAGTGACGCTTTTGCTCCAGAGACACTGCAATAGTGCCTGATGGTTCACAGAGTCAAAGTCAGCCTTCAAGTCAAGAAAGACGACCATTGTTGGTCTCTGGAAGCAGTGTAGCTGTCGCGGAATCTGTCGGAGGGTAAGAATGCATCCTATTGGAGGACGAAACCCAGCTTGGCTTTCTCGGATCTTTTCCTGTGTTCAGTCGACCTTCGAAGGCTAGAGGGCATCTTTTGCGTGTCACAGCGACCAGGCTAATCCCACGATGGTTTCCACACAGCTTCCGCGTACCATTTTTGAAGATGGGGATGATTGTCGATGTGCCACTAACTGTAGGCATTTCCTCTCCAATCAATGAGTCTTGTCCAACAGGTCAACATGGATTCCTCCTTCTTTAAATAGAACTGGGCACAGACCATCCCGTTCTGAGGCTTTTTCACGCTGCAGTAGACTTATTCCGCACTTTATTTCTCCTGACAGTCAATCAAGTTCTACATTGCATTCACTCGTATGCATTGTTTCCAGAGGCTGTTGCAGTAGGCCAGCTACAATGTTCCTCAGAGTGTTCGGCCCATTTTTCCATTCGGCATTTTTGTGAGTGAATCAATGGGCAGTCTTTTTACACCATCGTTTCACTGACTGTTGCTTTCTTTTGGTCGGCCGATCGTATCGATTTGTATAGGGCACTTTGGTATTGCGTGTACCGATCTTCCGTGTCTTAGTGCAATCTAATTCAGCTTCCAAGATGCGATGAAAAAGCAGGTTCTTCATTAGAGGACGCCCGGAACTTGAAAGTAATCAGGGTGTAAAACGCAAGCAAAAACAAAAGACGATTTCCAGTAGATCATTTAGAGCTCGGGATGTCTGAGTGGTCAAGCCGCTAACTTACCGACTGGAAGGTTCGTGGTTTGAACCCGACGCCCGCATCTCGACTGCCCCTGTCGAGGCTTGGGCAACTTGGCAGGATCTCGGCCCCTGTGCTTCCTTCGGGTGGCAAGTTGCTGAAACTGCGCTACAGCTGAACCATTATTATTATCCCACTTAGAGTGGGTTTTGCGGATAACAACAAATGACGTCCGCTTAGTCCAAATTCGTTGCTCTTTTGGGGTAAATTTCGCTTTCTACATTTTTGGTTCACCCTATAGTAAGAAAACTAGTAGATGGAACGACAGTCTCACAGCAGTGTTGCAATCACACACTTCTCCAACGAATTTCAGAGCCTCTTAGTCGGTGAATACGGCAAAAGACACCCCATGCAGGAACCGCACATGTGCTCCTCGGTGAGGCAATGACTTCGCTCAGGCCCATTTTGAACCGACCATGTTCATTCGACATTCAAACCAAGTACAGTTAACTACTGCGCTGATCTCAATCTCTGGACGGACTGACTCAGTCAACAGTGGCATCTGGTCCATGAATTCACTAACCTGACTGTAGGAGCTAAAAACAGGTTGGATGTGAAGTCATTCATTATGAGGGATATAGATGTCCAAAGTAAGGATCAACAAGAATGGTGGGTACGATGTTATCTACCTCAGTACTTAAGCACTAAGTGTGACTGTTCCAGGCACCTTTCGCTGCTACTGAACTAAATACCACAGAAGTAAGCCACAGTCTGATAGGCATAGGTCAAATCTGCTTACCGAACACCCTACCCCTCGACCACCGCTTTGATAATTGACGAGTTTCTTGGGTACTCTTTTCCAATGGGTATTGAATGTGAGCCATTTCGTTCAGGTGCCATGCCACCCGAAGAAAGCGCAAGGGCTGGGATACTGCCAAGTTGCACAAACTTAGACAGGAGAAGTCAAGATGCAGAGGTCCGGTCCGAACCACGGACCTTCCAGTCAGTAAAGTCGCACTCTTACACTGAGGTATTTCGCACTCCCGCGTCAGTTGAACAAATCGGTGTTTGCTGTGGGGTGCGTATATTTATTAGTTGTGATCGTCTGTGTTCGTCTGAGTCACCTGACAAGTCATACTTACGTATATTGTTGTTTCTGTGGCAGTGATGTTGATTTGTGCATGAACACACTTTTCGCAAATAATTGAAGACCGCCGGGCTCAAGCTGACCGGTTTATGGGGTCGATCCATATATGAAAAAATGTGAATCCCCCCAGTACCAGTTGTCTTATAATAACCGCATTTGAGCCTAGTTTCATCTTAGGAGCCAGTTTATTTGCATTTAACACTAGCACGTTTCCGTGCCACAATAGAGTAATTTCAAATGACCCATAAGCAGCAAGTTTAGATCTACCCGTTTGAATGAGAATCCGTCCTGTTGAACACTGATATTTTGTTGTCAATGATGACTTTGATGACTGTTAGTTACTTCTTGACTTTCAGGTAAACATTCCGTACTGTACATTGGTGCTGATGTCCACTGGTCTCTTGCCATGGCCACATCCTGGCAGATACGTATTCGAGATTTCGAACGATCGCAAGAAGGCTGCGTTTATTACATTGTCGAGGTTCAGGTATGCTGTTGAAAAGTATTTTTTTCGTCTGCTATTCACTTTGGGCATGTTCTTAGCTTTAAGAAGCACTGGTAGCAGCAGGTCCTCATCTGCTATCCACAGCTGAATGCCTGCTTTGACGCTAAGTGCGTTTTGCCAAATCATTCTGCAGGCCTCGGCTTGAAAATTAAACCCGCCTGAAAAAGAGTGTTCAGATGTAGCACCCTTTCGGTGCCTAGCTGCCATGCCACCCAAAGGAAGCACGAGGACTGGGATATTGCCAGGTTGCCCAGACAGGGGAAATCGAGAGCCAAAGGTCAGGTTCGAACCACGGACCTTCCAGTCAGTAAAGTCGCACTCTTACACTGAGGTATTTCGCACTCCCGCGTCAGTTGAACAAATCGGTGTTTGCTGTGGGGTGCGTATATTTATTAGTTGTGATCGTCTGTGTTCGTCTGAGTCACCTGACAAGTCATACTTACGTATATTGTTGTTTCTGTGGCAGTGATGTTGATTTGTGCATGAACACACTTTTCGCAAATAATTGAAGACCGCCGGGCTCAAGCTGACCGGTTTATGGGGTCGATCCATATATGAAAAAATGTGAATCCCCCCAGTACCAGTTGTCTTATAATAACCGCATTTGAGCCTAGTTTCATCTTAGGAGCCAGTTTATTTGCATTTAACACTAGCACGTTTCCGTGCCACAATAGAGTAATTTCAAATGACCCATAAGCAGCAAGTTTAGATCTACCCGTTTGAATGAGAATCCGTCCTGTTGAACACTGATATTTTGTTGTCAATGATGACTTTGATGACTGTTAGTTACTTCTTGACTTTCAGGTAAACATTCCGTACTGTACATTGGTGCTGATGTCCACTGGTCTCTTGCCATGGCCACATCCTGGCAGATACGTATTCGAGATTTCGAACGATCGCAAGAAGGCTGCGTTTATTACATTGTCGAGGTTCAGGTATGCTGTTGAAAAGTATTTTTTTCGTCTGCTATTCACTTTGGGCATGTTCTTAGCTTTAAGAAGCACTGGTAGCAGCAGGTCCTCATCTGCTATCCACAGCTGAATGCCTGCTTTGACGCTAAGTGCGTTTTGCCAAATCATTCTGCAGGCCTCGGCTTGAAAATTAAACCCGCCTGAAAAAGAGTGTTCAGATGTAGCACCCTTTCGGTGCCTAGCTGCCATGCCACCCAAAGGAAGCACGAGGACTGGGATATTGCCAGGTTGCCCAGACAGGGGAAATCGAGAGCCAAAGGTCAGGTTCGAACCACGGACCTTCCGGTCAGTAAATTCGCGCTCGAACCACTGAACCACCTTGCCCTACCCGTCCTAATCTCGAGGCCATGTCGGAGGCCAAACATTGGTCTTGTTCCAATAAAAGAACATCTTTTGAACAGTGTGCGGAAGCATTGTAAGGCTGTGCTCTTTTTGTTGACCATCTCGGTTCCTATCGAATGAGGGCCTCCAAATTCTTTCCAAGAACAACTTCACTATTCATAAAGAAGCATTTATTATTGGGGCGCTAAGCAAGACGTCTCATTGTTAACTATGACATTTCTGAGGTTGGACTTCGAGGGTGGCGTTTTCAAGAAGTACACCAGTCTTTATAACCGGAACAGAGTGTTGCATAAATTCCTTTTCATATTATCAATGAAACTCAAGATCATGCCGTTGCTGTGGTGCAACTGTCCTGAGGTCTCCAATAGTATGAGCAACATGGTCAGGAGACCATAAATGCTACAGTGGTGTCTTGGGTATTTTTATTTGGGACCCCAAATTGATTATTCCTTAACATAGTTGTAGGTAATTGAGGAATTTGTAGAATTCACATTCACATCAATCTCGTCTGAACGGTTCTCCATCTGACTTGGCGCAATTATTCTGGTGAGTCCGCACAAAAGAGGGGGGAGCACTGGACTCGCGTTCTTCCCTTATCTTCAGGCAAGCGCTAGGGGGTCACGAAGAATCCATCCTACTATCAACTCCAAAACTCTTCTAATCCCTTCACATCTTTGTGTTATCTCACTCGTGGACCATATGACAGTTTGCGCCATTCTGAAGGAGGCACGGAAACAGTACTGGTCTCAGTAGAGGAGCAACCGAAGTGGACGTTACTGGATGGTTTCCGCGGCTGGATTATTTGCTGCGCAACCAGATACTTCTTTTATAACTGTTTCTTTACTAATTTATTGACGTCTCCCGATACCAGAAGCACTTCTGTCCGTGGAGGCTGTCTCGCAACCATACAACAACAACTATAGTCCGGTACACACCACCCTTGAAGTCCGGTGGTAAACCTCTTTGGTGCCATAAGTGGAGCAAAATGGTAGGTGTGATTCGGGCCTTTGAGACTGACTTTATGAGGCACTTCTGTGGGAGTTGTAAAATTCTGCACAACTTCCGGCATGTTCAGAGAGTGGACGTTGTGGAGCATGAGTTTGCACTTTGTGGTTGCAAGGCGCATGCCGAAATGTGTGATAAGTGATAGCGTTTGGAAGGTAAAAATATCAAGAATCCAACTAATAATCGGACTTTGTTGTCTGTTACCTAAAATTCAGAGGCGTCATTCTTTCCATTCTAGAAAGTGCTGCTGTCAGAATGCATTCATTCGCGGTTTGCAGACAAGCTGAACTGGACTGGTTTCGAATGAACAAAGTAGTGTCCATAGTTCATTTTTGATTCATTCAAGATTTTCCCAGACCAAAATCCTTTTCGCGAGTTCGGATTTGTAGAGCTTGGCTTGCTTGCTCTGTAAAGGTTGTGATTTCGTTTTCGTTTGTGAGATAAATTACTCCTGAGGACATTCACCTCACGTCCTTGAGGTTTTGTTGCAGAATGCTGAGTTTTTGCGGTAGGCTGCGCAGATATTTGGAGAATTAGGGATCTGGGCTTCAATGGCGTGCAATTCTGATACATTCCACTCAAAATCAGGCAATTTTTCACCGAATTTCCATCAAGTTTTCTATTCCAATCAGTTGCAGTGTGTGGTTTTCACTGTCTTTCAGTCATCTTTTGAGTGCTCCGGGACATTGGTTGGTTGAACGAGGACATTAACCAATTTTGGCGTGGATGTGGATGACTGGATTTTTTTCCACCGTGGCATTCGTTCGCTGATTTATCCCAAAATCGGACTTGAATTGTGATGACCGTAGATCATATGTCATCTTAGTATTTCAGTGGAGGGCGAAGTATCGTATCACTAATTGGAAACATTGAAATCGATCGATAGGCCATCGTTGCCAAAAAAAGTTAGGGAAACAACTACTCGACTGTTTTTTTCTGAACCGATATTTTGTCACTACTTTTCAAGCAATTACATCAAGTACACTAATCACCTAGTGCGTCTCCTGGGTCATCACGAAATTACAAATAAATCCATTGATCCCAATTTCATCCCCCCCCATTAATTCGCAGTTTCTCTTGTTTCTATCCGAAGGCTCGTTCCGGTGACGGCTCGTATCAAGTACAACGATTGATCTGTTTCATTCCATGTCGGCTTCTGTTCCATCCTTTCCATTCAACAGACTCCTGCTCAAGAGCGTGGAGGAAAGCCGGTCGCTGTGTGGTCTGTTAACCGCCGCTTCTCGGATTTCCTCACCCTTCGCAAAGCGTTCAGAACCGCATATCCCTTCTCCATTGTTCCTCCACTTCCGGGAAAATCCGATATCATAAGTACCGTTTTCCAGCGCTTCTCACCCAATGTAACAACACCCCCAGCTCCTTGCGGTTCTTTACCAATGGTTGAGCAACTGTTTTCTCCTGGACGCGTAGATTTTGGATTGATCGACTACAGATGTTATGCTCTTCAGTCTTTCCTCAGACATTGCCTGCTTCACAGCCGCCTATCCTGTGACCCATTGTTGAGAGACTTCCTGAGTTGTGATGTGGACTGGACAAGTCATCTCACGGTACATTACTCTTTGGGGGAATTTCTGTGTATGTTGTGATCCCTGTTGTTTTGGTACCAATGTTTTAGAGTGCCTTATTTCATCCTTTAGCTTCCCCAAGTCTGGAACTACGTGTCCGCCATGGTTTAGAGAAATCACATCGTTCAGATTTCGTATTCTTTCGCACTCCTTTGTGCAATAAGCCTTCAAAGGTCAATCATCTCCAATGGCCCTGAGTTCTAATGGGGATCCTTCGTACAGTCAGAACTGTCACACGAATCGCGCAAGAAACTTATAAAACTCTCATATGAGTGACCAAACAGTCAATTGAGTCCCAGAGTTGACTTAGCACTACAATGAATACGGCTACGGCCCGAAACAGCAAATTTCCGCGAGGAAAATATCAACTCATCATCATCATCAGCTGTAAGAAACCGTGTACTTGTCGTACAGTGGTTGTAGCTGCCACAGTTTCGTCCGCCGATGATTTGGGGAGGTGAGGTAGGTAGCTGCGCATTGGAGGCGCGAGCTGCGTAAATGCACCACTGTCAATGGGCTGTTACGTCGGGGAATTGGGAAGGGGGCTATGCATTGAAGGCAATAGCTTGGATGCATGAGCGCCATTGAGGGCGCGATTGGGCCATGTCTGACAATGTCTCTAACCATTGATGTGGCCCGTCTCGGGGTCCCCATCCAGGAAGACGGCAGTGACCAGCGCAGCTGAGTTTGCTGGTAGTGGCTTTTACACTTCGCTGCCAAGTCATTGTTTGACCGCCTCTGGCTCGTTTCCACCCTTCACGTGGTTGTGCGAAAAGAACCCTTCGAGGAAGTCGGTCGACTGGCATGCGCAGCACGTGGCCAAGCCAGCGCAACCTATGCAGTGTGATCAGTTCATCTATCGAGGGTGAGTTATTCCTCCCGAATACCATTCGACGTACTTCAGCATTGCTGATCCGGTGTTCCCACCAGATTCGGGCAATGCTCCGGAGACATCGGTGGTCAAACACTGAAAGTCGTTTGACGTCCTCGGCGCGCAGCGGCCAGGTTTCTGATCCGTATAGTAATACGGAGCGCACAGCAGCATTATAAACTCGACCCTTGACGGATAAGCTGATGTCACGCCTACGCCACAGGTGACGCAGGTTCACAAAAGCTGCTCGGGCCTTCCCAATTCGGATGGAAATATCATCTTTCGCGAGACCACCGGGACTAATACAGCTGCCCAGGTAGACAAATTTGTCTACTACCTCAATCGGTTCACCCGCAAGCACTAGGCTAGGGTTCGGGCCCACCCAGTCTTGCACTAGCACTTTACACTTTGCAGGTGTGAAGCGCATGCCGAACCGTGAGGCGGAATTAGTTAGATTATTTAATATTCTTTGCATTACCACGGCGTCAGATCCAAGAAGAGCTATGTCGTCTGCATACTCGATATCTGTAAGCGGACGCCCCGGGAGCGCTTCGACCCCACAGGCAGTAGAGGCTGATAATGAGTCTTCCATGATCGTATCAATGACGAAATTGAAGAGGAAAGGTGAAAGAGGACAGCCCTGTCTGACACCACTTGATGTGGTGAACTCAGAAGAGAGCTTCCCGTAGACCTTCACACGGCCGCGGGAGTTGGCGTACAGCGCCTTAAGAAGGGTCAAGAATTTAAGGGGGACACCTTTGCTCCACAGACACTGCCATAGTGCCTGGCGGTCTACAGAGTCAAAGGCAGCCTTCAGATCGAGAAACACAACCATTGTTGGTTGCTGGAAGCAGTGTCGCTGTTCAAGAATCTGTCGGAGGGTGAAGATATGATCGATGCATCCTCTTGCAGGACGGAACCCAGCTTGGTTTTCACGGATTTGTCTCTCCCTGTGTTCAGTTAACCTTCGAAGGATAAGACCAGAGAGTACCTTCGATGCCACAGCTAACAGGCTGATGCCACGGTGGTTTTCGCACAGCGTCCGCGTACCCTTTTTGAAAATAGGGATAACTGTCGACATGCCCCATTCTGCAGGCACCTTCTCTTCGTTCCATATAGCACCAGCAAGCTTTGTCAGATGGGTCACCAGGGATTCTCCGCCTTCTTTGAAGAGGGCTGGATAGAGACCGTCCGGTCCTGGTGCCTTCTCACGTTTTAGTACGGATAGTTCGTACTTTATTTCTTCTTCCGAAGGACGATCAAGGTTTACATTCCACTGGCCCGTATGCATTATCTCCACAGGCTGTGTTGCAGGAGGCCAGCTGAACTGCTCTTCGAAGTGTTCGGCCCATCTTTCCAGTCGACGTTTTTGGGAGTGAATTAATGAGCCGTCTTTTTCACTTATCGTTTCGCTGACCGTTGTTTTCCTGGGACCAGTCGATCGTATCAGTTGATATAGGGCACGGCTGTTTCCCGTAGCAAAAGCCTTCTCCATCTCTCGAGCTTTCGATTTCCACCAGAGCTCTCGGTCTTTCCTTAGGCTCTTCACTATTTGGCGTTTAAGGGATTTGCGTGCGCCGTCGTACGCGTTGCCTGCTGGTATGGATTTCCGGGCATCAATCATGGATAGCGACCTCGCCGATATCCAGTGGTTTTGTGGTCGAATCGGGGAGGTTGGACAGACAGCACTGAACGCCGCTAACATGGCTTCTTTCACATTTTGCCATGCTTCATCTACACTCGCACTGCCAGTGCATGTAGAGAGTTGTTGGGCTAGCTCAGATCGGTACTGTTGAGCTATGGTCGATCTTCGAAGATACTGGATTGGCATGCTTCTTTCTAGTTTGCGAGGGCCTGAAGGGAAGCGAACTGTCAGGCGTGCACGCACCATGGCGTGATCGGAATCAAGTGGAGTGCCCCAAAAGGAACGGCAGTCTTGAATTGTGGCTCTCCACCGGTAGCTGATGGCCACGTGGTCCAACTGGGTCCACGGTTGATTTGCAGTTGGTGGCCGCCAGGTCACGCGATGCGAACGCTTATGTTGAAAGTTCGTACTTGCCAGAAACAGTTCATGGTCAGCACACAACTGAAGGAGTCGATCTCCGTTGTCTGTGCGGCGAGCATCGACTCCAAATCGACCGCCCAAATGTGATTCCAAGGAGCTCAGACGACCCACTTGAGCATTCAGATCGCCTGCAAGGATCACAATATCAGTGCTTTTTGCCTGCCGAATGAGCCCGGATAGTTCTCGATAAAAGGTATCCTTCTCAACATCAGAACTGCACTCCGTTGGGGCATAAGCCGACACTACAAACAGGCAGCGCTTTTTATGCCGAGAGGCATTGAGCTTGATTGAACTGGATAACCGGACGGCGCAAAGCCGACTGTTCACTGGGATCCAATCCAGCAAAGCGCGTTCAGCTCTGGGGCTGAGTGCAACTCCCACGCCATATAGTCCACGAGTCATCGCTTCTGGGTCACCGGACACACGGAGGGAGAAATGTGAAAGAGCTGAGTTCATCCTTGGCGTTCTGAGATGCATAACCACGCTTGGGTCTTGTATGCGTGTTTCGGAGACACAGCATACATCAATTTTAAGGGAGTATAAAGTTTCAGCAAGCTCTGCCTGTTTGCCAATTTGACATAGAGTACGGACGTTAAAAGCTCCTATATAGAAAGGATCTCGTGGATTTAGAAGGGTGTTATTTTGTTTACTGTTAATAGGCAGCAAGGGGCATAGGGCCTTTCGGTCAGATAACTGACAGTCAAGTGACCCAGTGACATTTGCTTGTGTGGTGGGAAGGGGTTGGGGAGGGACATCGGTGGACACAGAACTGCGCGGGCAAATGATACTTCCCGGTTGCCCAGGCCGAAGAAGGGGGTTTGGTTGAGGTACCCCACCTTGAGCCTTTGACTCAAAAGTCTGACCCACAAGGCAGTGGGGGGATCTAGGGTTTTGTTCAGGGACCCTGCCCCTAGCCTCTGACTTAAAAGTCTGACCCACGAGGCAGTGGACAGTAGGGTTTTCTTTGGGGACCCTGCCCGGAGCCGATGACTCAATAGTCTGACCTGCTCGGCTGCAGGGGGTTGGCCTAACCCGAGGGCGCAGGGAATAAGGCATTACTGTCTCATTCCTGATGCGGCTGCGCATAGTAGGTGCCTTTTGAGCAGCACCGGACTCTTCGGTTTTAAAAGTATTTCGACCGTAGTGGATAATGCGCCGTCGGTCACGGTCAACCGTTGGGCGATCGGAGTGTGCGGTTTTTAGGGCCGACCTTTTCTAACCCGTCCTTCCTCGGGAGAAAGCATCATCGCTGCTTTCATAAATATGGAGATGCTGGTCGCCTGGGGGAAACACCTTGCTGCCTTCACACTCCTGTCGCAGAGGACAGTACGACTTTACCCCCAGACCGCCTCGTAGCACGATTACTCGTAGTACGGGGTCTCGCTGCTCTTGGTCTGACTGCTCCCCTTTGGCCTTCCTGGCATGGTTGCACCTTGTGGAACGACGTTCCAGCCAGTGTAGCCCGCGGGATCATTGCAGCACTCAAGCCCGACCACCACGTCAAGGTGGCAGCTTTAGGTCGGGAAAATATCAACTATTGTACGTCACATTCGGGTTATCAAATTAAGCTCGGTACAGTGGGCTTGAAATGGTTGTGTGGCGTTCAAGATAATGGACGAGCTTATTCTTCACTTCTCATGACAAATCACGAGTAAGTTTAGGATTTTGTCGCAGAGTAGTTCAGAGTTAACACAATAATCGTGGAAAAGTGAGTTAGGCCTGAGGTTGCGCACAAATATCACACATTTCCTGGTCGTTTGATTTGCATAACTTTACTCTTACGCCAGCCGACCATTCGCGGACGTCATTGGTTAAGTGTGTTAGCAAAATTTCACACATAAAAGACAATCACGTTGGCAAACTATCAGATACGGACTTAGTGGACTGTTCCGTGTGTAAGTGGGTCGTTACATCCTGCCACATCTACGAACGGTTGCAACCATCGCACAATGGTGTTGACTGTTTCCAGGGCACATGTACGTGCGACTTCGGAATGATTGATTTAGATCCTGCGAAAAGAGTTGAAAGCCTTACCTCCATCTCGTGGCCCTTGCCCACTAGGAGATCAGCACTCGCACTTCTCGTGGATCCCGAACTCCAACACAGGCGTAGGCGTTGTTTAATGATGGCGTCGTAAAGCTACAGTGTCCTTTGACGGATGTATACCGCATTCCAAATACCATACGTGAAACCTACAGTGACAGCTTGTCACTGCTTATTGCAACAGCCGATTAACCTTAAAACAAAGGGGTAATCTAGCATCGTTCAAATTTTTTTGACGACGCTTCGTCGGCAACCTCGTTGCTGTATCTCATTTTAACGGCAAACGAAGGAATAACCTGTCAGACCTAATAACTGAGGAGACCTCCGTTTTGGATTTCTATCAATAAGCTGATATGGGCATCCATTCTCCTCTAGAAGAAACTAACTATTCTCCATCTCATTTTTAGTGCGTCACTTGAGCAAATCCTGTGAGTTCCAGTAGCAAGGCACTTGAGAAAATTGAATCTCTGTTTTAACGGTATAAAGCTGTTGGAGTGGGTAGGCTGGTTGTTCCAGGCAAAAAGTCGGAAAGTGGCATTTGGTAACGTAATTTCTTTCCACCGTAAATTTATTTAACTCGGGATATGTGCTGCTGGACACGACTAGTAGTTGATGGCTGAGGCCCTTTGCCTCCAACCCCTTGCAAACGCGAGACTAGCTTGGACATTCGAGTTAGATGGACCCTCAAGTCAGGAAAAGATTAATGTCTGGTTCGAACGTATGCAAGCTATGACTTGGTACTAGCAAATGGTACTTTTGTCCACGTATGTAATTGAGCGAGACCAAGTAGCATTTTCTCGTGTTTGTGCTGTAATTTCTTTATGCGCATTTGATGGTTAGTTTGTTCGCTGAGCTAGGTCGTTTGGTTGCAAATGTTACCAGTCTAAGTGATCTCATCAGTGCATCGTCGTGTAGTGGAGCGCTGTGGTGTTCCAGTGGTTCCGTATTTCAAATTTTATATTCAGACGCCAAATCTATCTGACCACTCGATGATTATCCAGAGAGTTACTAGACGCCCGTTCGGTCGAATTCCCCATATCTAGGCTTGGGCAATTTGGTAGTATCCCAGCCCTCGTGCTTCCTTTGGGTACCATGGCAGCTAGACACCGAAAGGGTGTTACAGCTGAACCATTGTCTTTTTACTAGTACTTTCATAAAACTATAAACATGTTGCACATATTTGTGACATCAGTATTGTCAGAATGTCCGTCTTAGCAACGGGATTCCCCAAGCTTCCTTGTAACGTACCCGGAAACGCAATCAATTAAATCCAAACTTCCTGCATATCGCTGCACAGTATGTAGCTTATTTGTGTCGCATGTATGCAAATCCTACACTGCGGCTGTTTTTTTCTTGAAAATAGACCAACGACTCCGTTTTGGAAAAGTTCGGATAACATCTAATAACTTGATTGCTGACAGTGTTTCACTCTTCTTACAGGAGCTTGTTCAGGCTAACTGACCAGGTTACGAGGTTGCCTGAGTTTTAAGTGGAACCAGTTAGCAAGTTCTCTTCCTACTAGTAGTATAAATCAGCTTGAGATGTCGGCTAAGAGACTTTGTTAGTGCTGGGCAGCAGGGTCGATGAGCTAGAGGGTAACTTAGATGAATTTCGGCCGGGCCTAGTTCTTCCGGTTTACTTTATGTGGAGATTCTTTGTGTCACAGCTTTTGTTCATCTGTATGGGCGAGCTAATACTACAGCTGTTTGTTAAAGGTATATATGACTTTTGGTGGGGTTGCGCTTTCTGCCACTCCTGCTAATGGTTCCACTTGACTGAACCACACACTGCCACGCTCCGACTCGGTTAGTCTATGACTGCTTCCCATCCGCTCGCTTGTTCTCTATTCACACTCGGATGCTTGACAATCTCTACTCTCTCGGACATTGGCCGCTCCGGTGTGAAGCGTAGTACCCGTCTTAACAAACTCCCTTACCGGCACCTAACACTGATTTAGCCTGCTAGCAGAAAGAGGTTATGATTCGTTCGCCCTTGAAAACTGACCAACCTTGTGATTGAATCACTTAGTCTAACAAAACCTTTGTGTCAAAAGCGGAAAGTTACCCAGCAACAAATCTACTGATTGTTTTCCGGATGCTTCCGAAATGAGGACTTCTTAGTCGGTTCCTGGCGTTTTCCAACAGATCAATGGCCCATTTTATTGTACCTGAGGTTTATAGGTGGCAACCAGGATTCAAGTAAGTTGCACTGCTAGTCGCGATGTGCATTCATTTACAGACTAGTTTGGTTTTAACTGGTCGTGGGTTGTCAAAGCGTTTTCGGCAACCTCGTGAGTAGTGTGTTCCGTCTTGCACACATGCCTGTGCTCTCTTCGCAATCCAGTAACAGCTGCTACTTTGAAGGTTCCAATGATCAAAAGGTCACATGGATCGGCTGGATTTGACTAACTAACGGTGAAATATGCATGCCAGTTGACAGCCTGAGTTATCCTCCTGGTCCTGAAATCCCCATCGAATGTCGTCATCATCGACAACACTACACCTTTAGTGAATACTGACAATGGTGACTTATTTCGCCAACTCAACGCGTCCCTATCATTTGATTTCTGAGAAATTCCTATGTAACTTAGGGTTGTGTACTGTCGTTACCATCGTGCTATTTCGTTCCCTGCGCTTAGAGAAACGTTGAGTAGTTTGACGTGTTAGAGTCCTGCCTATTATACGCTTTCGCTGTTCAGAAAGGTGAGTAGTCTTGGGCTTTACTCCGTAAACCAAGATTCATGGGTGCTGTTTTACTATATCTTCCGCCCATGTTTTTGACGCCCCTGAACAATCACTTCGCGGGCCATTTTGTAAATTGCTACAGGGATTATACCTAAGTGCAATGCTTTTAACATCCATATCTTGGTGAAGTCTGTCAGCTATCGCATATAAGCCATATCTCTCAACCTTCATAAGTTTAGGGAGAATTGTGTTACCAGGCGCTTCTCAGGTTCTTCACCACAGTACTTTTTATCTGTTTTGAGAGTTCCAGCAGTAACTTTGGTTGAATCGAAGCTTGAATTGCCTTACTCATAGGCTAGCACACCGGCCACTACTTATAATTCATCTCTCGACTAGTTCATGCATGGTCTAGCTGACACAGGAGAACTAGGGGCTAACTGCTTCAATTGTCCAGCGACAGCCCTTCCTTACAACAACTAAAAAGTCCTGCTTTTCGTCTTTTCAGTGTATCCCATATAATCCTCGTTCACCCACCTCGCTCCCATCGTCTCCGACGTTGTCAAATAGTCCCGTGTTATCTGATGTCGAATGCACCTCAGACCTGGCCGCAGATTCTTCCAATCGGACCATTCCATCTTCCGATATCAGTTCTAGTCTATTGGTCAGCAGAACGTCTGCCATGAAGACTGCCTTTCGTCACATTCGAACATGTCAGGAAAAGCTGGCTAAATTTTCCGGACGTGCCCACCATTTGCACAAAGACTACGCCGAGGCTCTTTGTCAGTGGAGTTGTTACGAGAATAAAGCAACAGCCGTCGCGGATGCGTTACAGGTGAGATCTTGGTACTTAAATCAAATTGTGAAGATTTAATTAACACCTAATTAGCCGTCTTCCGAACTTGTCTTTCTCGGTGCACTCTCATAATGCATCTTCTTAAGGCTCAACTTCACAGCACTGCTGTTCGCGTGTACTCTGTTTCGAACCCAGGTTGCAGGACACGAGTGTGACAGTTATTCATTTATAATGGATTCTGTGTTGGAAGAAGCTGCAGACCTCATGGAACAGTTCAGCATTTTGGAGAATTACGGAACCAGTCTCACAGAAGTTCGCCAGGCTTATCGTGCCATGCAAGATCAGTCAGATTCCGCACACACTCGTGGCTCCGCTGCAGAAGATACGGTAAGTCATTGTTACTCATGGTCACTCTGAGTACAGTTTTAAATGTGTTTATTGGGACAAACGTTCCATGTCCACAGTTGATGCACCGTTGTTCAGGTCGATCATTCCAGGTATCATTCCACCGATTAATCATATCGCCCCACTTTTGTGATTAATCGGTCGATTTGTACTCACTCCTTCCTTTCGCACCTGTTAGACCATGTGGCCTAATTCCAAACGACCTCATACTCCATTCTGAGAACTTGAATATGTGAGGTGATACTCTAGGACGAAAAATTGTATGCAATTACAGAGTTACTTCTTTCCCGATGACAAAGAACACTGGATGTTTCACATATCAACTTGCCAGAAATGTTTCGCAATCCTATGAGACTTTCATTGTCGCCATCACCATTCGCAGCAAAACTAGCGAATGACGTTGGTGTTTTACTGTTGTCCTCCAAAGTAGAACGTGAGCGCTGCAGAGACTCCGCATCCATAAACCTTCGTAGTCAACTGGTACAACATTGTCCAGTAGCTGAGGTAGAAAATGTTGAGCGAATTTTTGGTGCCACACATCTAGCAGACTGGATTAAATGCTGTCCGCAAAGAAGGACGTGGAGGGCAGAGCAACCCGTGACTGCGACTATCATAGATTTGAATTCTTTGGAGTTTATTAATTCTGTCTTCGTGGAAAGATTCTGGACCATTCCTCTATAGGAACTCCATGAGCGGAAATTCATGTCACTGAGGTAATCGTTTCGTTGCAGCCTAGTGGTATTTATCCCTATATTCAGTAGTGCAGGTTAAAATGTGAAGCTTGAGGAATGGTCCTTAGTCATTTTTAAAGGCCATTGTTGGTCTTCGAAACGCGGATAAATGACCCGTTGGGCCGTCTCCGACACTTTTAATTTGTGGTTCCTGGTATTTTGTAATATCAGCTGAAATTAACCACTCCAGTTCTGCCGACTGATGAAACCTGGGAGCGATGCACTTCTGTTCTGTAAGAACCTGGTGGATACTTGTTAAGGTTAGAAGTTACCCATTTTTATAGAGACGTCCAATGAATGCCGCCGTCTTATTTTACTCCGTTCAATGTAGGTGCGATCTGATGTATGGATTGTTTCAACCGTCATTATGTGCTGTTGGTTCTAAACGATTTTGCTGTTTGTAAGTGTGACCGGTGCGGTTCACCAGTCTGTTAACTGACGACCGAAACGAAATCCGATCGAATGAATCCGATAGTACAGGAAGTTGTCAAGGTTAGGGCGGGGCCAAGGAAGACTGGTCTGGTTCACAAATGATCCAGTTCACAGTTGGTTCCTGTGATTTAGAGGCCGTTTACTTCCGTGAGATCATCCTGAGCACCCCTTCATTTTCGTTAATGTGTGCATTTCTAGCATTTATACGTCCAACTAGAGTCCGCAAAGCAGCATGGAAAATATAAGTAGTTACTTTTCGATCCGGAAGTTGATCTGACCCCTCACCATCGGGCTTAGATATTACGACAACTCCAAAGCGACGTAGATTCTTGTCGAAGCTCCGTTGCCTTGTGATCGCCATGGTATGCAAACAACGTACTGGATCCGCAGGTTGGAGTTGGGTCACAGGTGGCAAACAAAGAGGGCTGAGCATGCCAAGTATGTAAGCTTGAGGTTTTATCCCTCCTGCATTACTCATCCGACTTCCAGTTCTCTATCTTGTCAACTGGCTAACATTAGAGAGGAAGTTGCGCTAGAATACATTTGTGTCAGTGTTTATTCAAATTTAGCCTGAATTCTCAAAAATAGTTTATTGTACCGCATGCCTTGGCCTTGAACTGCCAAGTAAGATCCATCTGTTCGACTTCAATGACGTCAGCATTACTCATTTCCAGCCCCTTGCAGCGCAGCCCGTCTCCGCCCCTCCTGGACAAGAAGTACTACTTGAGGTGCTTCGATTCGAATCTCTCTATCGGGACTCTTTGAAATCCTTGTTTCATACATTTGCTTGTCTTCAACTACGGCGTGCAGAACGTTGTAAACGCATCTGGGAACGCATTCTGACTCATGTGACAAATGCATCCAACAGCTTGTCTCCAGAGACAGACGAGAATCCCATTTGATCTCAGCCGTATCGTCGTGATTTATGAAACGACATTAATTCCATTAACTCGGCAGTCTGATTTTCACTTGTCCCATTTCCCATCAATATGCTGCGCTTTTTATCTAATGTTTATCTGCCGACCTCTCTGAGAACTAGTGTCTCCCCATATTTTACTTGTCTATCGCCAGTTTATCTCTTTTTTAAGCGCTGCTCTTGATGTTCTCCTCCGTCCTTCAGTGAAATTGGGGAAGATTACTTGTTTTGAACCAGCATCGTCCCATGCCGATGTGTTTTCTCTACAGAATCGTGTTTCACACATGTTAATGTGGAAAAAGCATTATTGTCGGGACGTCAAAATCTATACGGAAGGTTTGAAGTTGTTTCCTGAAACCGGAACCTACGCTTTAACTGGTTTGTTCTAGGTAGAACACCCCAGGACATCCTCTGAGAGTTGGATGCTCCCATATTATGTGGATTTCCGCTCCAGGCTTAGTACTTTCATTCCCTATAGTTGCCTCAGTCCCGGTCCTATTATGTCCACTTCTCAAATCCAACGGGTCTAAATGTAATTGGTGTGAGCTGCCCACGTAGCTAACATCCGAGAAAGTCCGAGGCCGTGACTGTTAGAATGCTCCGTTTGCTCATAAGGTGCATATGCAGCACTTCCATCATGTCACTTAAGCAAACTCGGTTTAAAATATATCTGGTCACTCAGCAAGTTAATGCAGAAGCCATTTATACCTGGATTTGCTGGCGGCCCCCCACAGAGGGTGGGACAACTACGTTTGCAAAAATTGTTTTTTGTGGACTTCTAGATTTGTGATCGAGGGATACTCTGGGACGCATAAACAGTTCTTTTGATATGTTTGACACGGTTTACTTCCGCAGATCTCCGCCCGTTTCGAATAGATTAGACTTTGCCATGGTGTGACGGCTATCGTACTCCAGGAACCAACTGAACTGGGCTGAAGGATACCAATGTAGCATCCAGCCGATAGAGGTATGATAAACACGACCTCGGTCTCTATGTTGGAGGAGAATAAGTGTGGCAACTCGGTTCCTAAAGGCTGGAATAATGTGTTAGTCGTTAGCTGACCGTCAATTCCTGGCGTTTTGGCTTTTAAACACAAGGTTTTGGTTGATGGCCATAATCATCTCAGTTTCTAGGTTTGTCTGCCATGCCAGTATATCAGCCCGCAAATAGCCATGCAGTACTTTCACAAATGTACCTCCATGCCGCCTCGGTCGTTACGTAGTGACAGTTGAGCCGCCTTTTACTCTGCACACAACAGAGCGGACAAACGAGAACACATTGTTCCTTGTAATTTCCCTCCAACTCCCTCTCCCAACTGACAAGTCTCAGTCAGACAATAGGGAATTCACCGGCTGCACACAATTGGCCACATCTCCTACTTGTGTTTGCTATTAAAACGTAGTTTCCTGTTACTTATCATAGCCATTAAAGTGCGAAATATCAAACGCACTAGACCAGCAAGGTGCTTTTGCTGCATTTCCGGAACTCGGACGCAATGTCCAACTACACCAGTTGAGGTCCCAGTAACATCGCCACCTAGATGCTATCGACTGCAAACTTTGCAAGATTACTCAAGTGCTGCAACCTGCATAGCTCCCAGCTTTTGAGCACAGCCTTCTTTGGTTGATTGGCTACTTGTAGACAGTTGCGTATGTTCCATGAGGTCCGGCCTCGGATACAAATAACCGCCCTTTCTTCGCAGTTTCCCCTTCTAATTAAATCAACTGCAGCCTGTCCGGGTGAAAAGCCGTTTGTATTGCTAAATAAACTACCCTCTTATTCACTCCGAAGAGTTCAGCTATAGTCGTGATTGCTGCAGAACAAAACCGCGGATCAGTCGCCTCAGTTCATACGATGTAAGACTTGGTGGCGTATCAAGTTTGGACGCAAGTTGTAATGCCACTTGCCAACAATTTTGCGCTCAGAAGCGCTTGGTTAAGGTGCTGTGGAAACCACTGTGCCACTTGACTTTCACCCACATATCATCATATAATACGTAATGCATGTACTAGTAATAATACACATAATACATCCTATGATTTTTTATTTTTTATTTCGAAGTCAGGAGCACTATACGGTTACCCAGACCGACAGGTATTCGTCTTGGTTGAGCTTGACCTAACCTACAAGGCAGGACTGAAACATGTAGTTCATGTTTATACGTAATGCACTACTCATAAATGCACTTCAGACCACTAAATTACGGATTATGAGGCAATAGACATCATGCCTAAGCAGTAAACATCAAAAAGGCATACGCTGGATAACTAGTCCTCATCCAGAGGTAGTCATCGATTATCAAAAGAACATGAACTACATTTTTGAGAAATACACTAATTTGCAAATCAATTTGGTTTTTGCGAGAGACTCATCTGGAACCCAGCTGAATGTCCCGTTTTTGATGTTTTCAGGCAACTGAATGTGCTGCGCCAGGCCGCCTCATGTTCCAGTTGCTACGATATTCGAGATATCGCGATACATGTATATACGTAATGCAAAAACCAAATTGATTTGCAAATTAGTGTATTTCTCAAAAATGTAGTTCATGTTCTTTTGATAATCGATGACTACCTCTGGATGAGGACTAGTTATCCAGCGTATGCCTTTTTGATGTTTACTGCTTAGGCATGATGTCTATTGCCTCATAATCCGTAATTTAGTGGTCTGAAGTGCATACTTGAACGATGCTACAAATAGCTCTATCATGTGGTTCCGCAGATCAAAAGCGGCTTTCTAAAGGTAATTGATATGGAGAGAGCCCGTATGCTACAGGCGGTTTAGAAAGGCAAGCCTAAACATTCATCTTAAATTGCCCCTACTGTATGAATCAGTAGGCACACTAAGGTGTGATGATTTGTGGTTTTACATAAATACCTTCAGATGTTAATGCATCCTCCATTCTGTAACCGGTGTACTGATGGGTGAAACGGGTGTTGAAGGACAAAGCCACGAAACGTGTGCCTACTCGTGAGTAGTTTGGAAATTTTCTTTTTACCAGGATCCGGTGAGGTGATCCCCGAAAAGAGCCCTTCCTCCCAAAGGAATCAGTACCCTCCCATAGAAACAAACAAGGAAACGGAAGCCCTCCAATAATAGCTCTAAAGGTCTGACTCAAGCCAACACATTGTAACGCGTAGCTTTCGTGCCACAGTAGGAACAGTCACCGTTTAACTGCCTCATCGTTTAACTCCCACTTACAAATTAAAGATGACTGATTGCTTTTAGAGCTGGGATATACCACGGTTTCTTTCAGCAGGTGTGAGGGTATTGCTCGCAGAAGTATATCATCCACTGGGGATGTTGTTCCGGGAAAACCAGTGAACAAGATGCGGTTTTTGAAATGGTTTTTGAATGTCCTACCGTAAGATACGCTGAAACGTGAAAAATAACTACGATTCAAGGTAGCTTTGAGGATAATTTTGCAACATTTAATGGATTTCTCCCGCTACCCGATAACAGTGTAGAGCACATCTTACCTGAAGATTTTGGTTAAGTTGTTCTGGGAAATGACCAAATGATGGCAAAAAATACAATACTACAATCATAGTAGGAGGAAAACTCTGTTAAGGTAGATGAATATTATGCTGAAAAATTTGCTTTACAAGCTTTCTGTTCACTGACTCTGGATCCTATCCAAAGAGAGTCGCCCTCTGATGAAAGGCTAAAGTTCACTTTCCCGTGGTAGCCTTTTTCTGAGGGTTACTGGATGTCTGTCTAGTTAATTGACTCTGAATAGAAATCGACAGCAGAAATGCCTTTGGAATAAGCTCCGAGTCACTGTTTTTCCCAGACAATGCGCGGACCATCTCAACAGTTAATGTGAGCGCCGCTGAGGTTTATTCGACATAGCTAACATTTACATAAACAGCTCATCAAGATAACCTATCCATCGAGGAACAACACAAGGCCGTTGGTTTGCAGTTTGCCAATAGCATCTGGATTGCAGAAAGCTAGTATGAACTCACCTAGGTAATTTTCAAACCACCGGAATCCCTAAGGAAGCTCCCTGGCTTGTTCCCCGTCCGCAAAGTCGTTTAAAACAACACTGCTCAATTAATGCATCATTTCAGCTTTAAGTGAGAATATTTTAACTGACCCGAAGATTCCAGATAAATTTATAACTTTTAACTTTGTATAATACATATCAGGTGCGTTGTACAACTACTCTAGATATCCAGTTTAATTGAACTCCCCAGAAAAGTCTTACATAATCGCTGGCGCTGAGAGTGAAGTAAAGTGATAGTGTCCCTTGATGTCTACACTTGGGGTGGTTTTTCTTCAGAATACATTTTGTGGAAGACATTAATTCCAGGATCAGACGCATGCGTTTTTCCAGAAACACCCCACCAAACGACTGGTGATTTGGTACTAAGTTATCAGGTGTCGCCGTATATCACCGGACAAAAGTTTTCATATCTTGTTTAACATTTACCCCGCTTGTCTGTGTCATATCCCCACATCCACCTAAAGATATTAACGAAGCGTCCAGCCTAACCTCCGGGTTGAGAAAGAAGGCTGTTTCTATGGTCAGAGCTGGACCACTTGGAGAAAATACCGATAAACACCTGGGACATACAACCGCTCAGGAGACTAGTAAAATTCACATGCAAAGCGTTGCTGCGGTCAAGAAAACAATCACCACTGCACACTGTCGGTAGCCACCCTTATCAATGTTGGGCCAATGGGCACAATATCGAACGGCAGTGAAGCATCGGTGTTGAACACTGATGTCATGCTGTCGATGGTGATGATAAAGATGATGATGATGATATCGCGCATGCAATTACTGTAGAATTTATTCACAGCCTGTAATTTTGCCCGCTGGGGAGGGTGAGCGAGACACATGGCAAATGGCACTTCTTGAACCTGGTGGCTGTTGTGGTAGGGCCAAATTAATTCCGATTTTTGAAGGATCAGTCACCATGATGATCGGAAATTGAGGGTTGTAATGAGTTAACAATAGATCAGATGCGAACGCACGTTTAATATGAGAAAAGTCTGTTTGAAACATGTGTAACCCTTCCCATTCAGACGGGATGGTCCGTTCGGGACGGTGACCAGATAGGCCTCAACTTCGGTGAACTGCTACAGTTTGAAGGTCTGAGCTGGGTGCTATCTATCTATATACATAAATACGCTGAGTATTGCTACCCGAATTTTAAGGTGGTAGTACCACAGACCCTCAATCCGGCAGCAGCTGGGGGTCTGCGATAACATCTAAATCCAAACTGGGCTTCGTAGACATCACTGTACACTACACATTACGCCTATTGATGACATCAACTGGTAAAGACGTAATCAGCGCAACCCTGAAGGTCAGAATGGGTTGGAAATTGTCTGTCAGTCGTCGATGGTTCGACGTTTTAACATAACTATCTTTATGCAGAAAGAAGTAGCCTGAATTCCACTGTGTTGCACGTGATTAGCCGAAGTAATGAATCATCTAATTCCTTCATTGGTTCACACAGAGTACGCTCATCGACGTAAACAACCAGCCGAGACTCAATCTGTTAACACTTGTGTTGCTCATTTGGAATGTAGTTCAACTACCCATCTTTTACTCATTCGTACGTGAATGCCAATGAAAAGTTTGACGCTACTGGGACTGTGTTTCAAAGAGAACACTCCTCAAAAAACCATTCACCAACAACGAACTTATCGAATATACAGATAACCAGTGAACTTTGCAAGTGTTGAATCCACCGGATGACGTCGTATCTGTACATTGTCACAACTGAACGTGGACAAAATTTGTATTCTGTTGTGAAGATCTCTCTCTCAGATCCTTTACCGAACCAGGTATGCCAAACGGTTTTCCGCAGTGCTGAGCTAGATCGAAACTGGTGGGCCGATAAGGGTGGTGAGTGCGAGAGTTCCGTGAAACAATCCGTCTCTTCAACCTTTTGATCAACCTAACTAACTGCGAATTCTTGAATACGTCGTGGAGTTCGAAAAAAATTACTGATGAACACTCCTCAAAAAGCCATTCACTAACAACGAACTTATCAGATAGACAGAAATGGATTTTCGAGTTTGATAACAACTGTTCTTTCTACCAACTGGCAATTGAGTTTTAATGAATTTACCTCCATTCGGTCTACAATGTGTGAAAGCGCATTGTTTCCTGCACTTGGAAGTACTGCAAAAGTACCAGGCAGAAGGACCTAATAGAGCGACCCATCAAATTGTACGGTCATCATTCTGGAACCTCCCACGCCCACCTTGTTGCTTTATTGTTGGCTTCATAGCAGGGATGATATAAAAATGACAAACGCAATGTTCATTTCAACCACGGTGCCCACGCTTCCGACACCTTTCGACCGATGCTAAGCATGGATGCTCAGTGTGTTCGCTTTTTCCAGCATGATTAAAAGAGTTCAAACTGTATGGATGTGTATTCGTTGCTATTGTGAACGCGAATCAGCAAGATATCAATGCAGTGGTTAAATACTCTGTTTTAGACTTCAGAATATATGCGCCACCGCTTGACCCAGCGAACGTGTACTTCTTGGCCTGAAGAAGCTTTTGTGTCAAAAGCGAAACGCTGCCCCATTAAAAACTACCGATTATTTACCGTGCCCTTCTGAAACAATACTTCTTGTTTTGTTATGCCTAGGTAGCTGCCTGGTAAACCCCCTAAATTCATGACTGACTCTTGGACACTGTCCAACCACAACACAGGCCTTAATTTACTGCCGATTCTTGATTATTGTTTCCAATGGTTTTCTGACCCTCATGTGAGTGGTCTGTGTATACCATACTCTAAAAAAAAACGTTTAAATTTTATCCGAATGGCTTGTCTTACATTATGGGAAGCAGTCGATCGAACACGCGTGAGAGCAACGTGATTAATTTTCCCGCTCGTGAAACTGTTATACCCGCTGTTGACTTGAGTATTCTTGCTCTGCAGTTTGTAAGTCCCTCAGGTGAAATTCACATGAGTCAAGAGTAGTCTTTGCTGAAGATGGTGCTTCTGGAACACATTCTAATATTCCCAACCTACTCAACAGATCCGTTCACCTCAAGAATACGGTTACTGAACAGACCACCGTATCTTAGTGTGGAAGTACACTCAGAGGATATCAACTTACGTCTGACGTCATGGATGCGTAGCACCCAAGAATTTTATACGTCTTTCCAAGCTGAGCAGGGAGTATTGAATGCAACTTACGGGATTATTTCATTTTCGAAGAAAAATCGTGTCCTCCTGTGAGTGATTACTGTGTATATATGATTACAAATCCCCATCTCTAGCTGACAAAGTTGCGCATAAAGGAATTAGGTCACCGTGTGAGAAAGAAAAGTTCAGTGTTTTAATGTGAGTCAAGTAAGCTATTCATATATCGCGCGTGCCAACTGAAGTTTCCGTCAACCTTATGTTCTATTTGAGACCAAATTGAACGAAATTAGCTAAATACACTCATTTTCAAACAAATGTGGTTTTGCGAGAGACTCACCTGATGAGCCCTAAGAAGGGCGAAACCGGTCGTGGGCTGTCAAAGAATTTTCAGCAACTTTATGAACAGTGTATTACGTGTCTACATGTATCGCGATATCTCGAATATCGTACCAACTGAAACATGGCCTGGTGCAGTACACTCAGTTGCTTCGAAACATCATAAACGAGAGATTCAGCTGAGTTCCAAGTGAGTCTCTCGCAAAACCAAATTCGAATGCAAATGAGTGCACTTCGCTGAGTATCAATCTCTTTCTCTAACCTTTGATTAGGTATTCACCATTCGAAAAGAGAATCCGATCGTTCCATGAAATATATGAACAAAGGTGCGTAGTAAATCAAATAATTTTAAAGCGTTCAGCTGGAAGCGTTAAGAATGTGCTTAATCCCAGTTGTGCACTCAACTCTCGAGTGGTCAAACAACAATCACATCCTCTATTGTTTTTGAACCGGGGTATCTTACACTTACTCTGTTTCTTCTGCCTGTTTTTGCAAAGTGTGATCGCTGAGTCATTCAGGGTTTTGACAGTCCATATCATCATTCAGTTTAACGATGAGCCACTCAATTCTTTCCCAATCAGTTACGCCTTCCATTTCCCATGGCGGTTAGTGGCAGTGAGCCGTCTATATACCACCTAATCAGGAGCGCCTATGCCCTGCCTAAAAAATATCCTATTCCTCGTTGTTGAACCCGATGGAATATTACAACCTTACTTCCATGGGATACTACAGTGAGGGCAAATCAAGCGGATTCTTTAGTACAATGACCATCAGTTTTTGGTACCTACATGAGCCGAATATCATTGTCAATCGGCTGAAGGAAGATGATTGTTTTCAATGAGAGGTCCAAAATAACGATTCAAGCTACCGTGACCTTCATCTGGTGACTCGTGTTCGCTTTTCTCACGTTGCTGCAACTCGACAACACAGTACTGATGTGTATCGGTTAATCATCCATGTGTTCGGAAGTTTTACCCAATGTAAGGTTTACTAGCATGGAACTCCTGAAGTCAGGCTTGTTGTGTCGAAAAACGGTTGGTGCAAGTAATTAAGTAAACTTTAAGGTAAATGACTGGTTTAGGATCGCGAAATGATTGCAGTCTAGTTCGATTCGCCATTAACAGCTCTATTTGCTGAAGTCTCTAAGTACCGGAGATTAAAAGCACTGTTAGGAAGAGTCCCAATATCATAGGAGAAATACATTGATGGGGCCAAAATCAAGCGTCATTTGTCGCTACTCGATCATTTTCTGAAAGTGAATAAGGTGCGCCATTTAAAAGTAATGTGAACAAATCTTCAATAGGAATATGATACGAATAGATTTAGCGCTCCATAAAAATGAAGCTAATGCAAATGAGTGCACTTCGCTGAGTATCAATCTCTTTCTCTAACCTTTGATTAGGTATTCACCATTCGAAAAGAGAATCCGATCGTTCCATGAAATATATGAACAAAGGTGCGTAGTAAATCAAATAATTTTAAAGCGTTCAGCTGGAAGCGTTAAGAATGTGCTTAATCCCAGTTGTGCACTCAATTCTCGAGTGGTCAAACAACAATCACATCCTCTATTGTTTTTGAACCGGGGTATCTTACACTTACTCTGTTTCTTCTGCCTGTTTTTGCAAAGTGTGATCGCTGAGTCATTCAGGGTTTTGACAGTCCATATCATCATTCAGTTTAACGATGAGCCACTCAATTCTTTCCCAATCAGTTACGCCTTCCATTTCCCATGGCGGTTAGTGGCAGTGAGCCGTCTATATACCACCTAATCAGGAGCGCCTATGCCCTGCCTAAAAAATATCCTATTCCTCGTTGTTGAACCCGATGGAATATTACAACCTTACTTCCATGGGATACTACAGTGAGGGCAAATCAAGCGGATTCTTTAGTACAATGACCATCAGTTTTTGGTACCTACATGAGCCGAATATCATTGTCAATCGGCTGAAGGAAGATGATTGTTTTCAATGAGAGGTCCAAAATAACGATTCAAGCTACCGTGACCTTCATCTGGTGACTCGTGTTCGCTTTTCTCACGTTGCTGCAACTCGACAACACAGTACTGATGTGTATCGGTTAATCATCCATGTGTTCGGAAGTTTTACCCAATGTAAGGTTTACTAGCATGGAACTCCTGAAGTCAGGCTTGTTGTGTCGAAAAACGGTTGGTGCAAGTAATTAAGTAAACTTTAAGGTAAATGACTGGTTTAGGATCGCGAAATGATTGCAGTCTAGTTCGATTCGCCATTAACAGCTCTATTTGCTGAAGTCTCTAAGTACCGGAGATTAAAAGCACTGTTAGGAAGAGTCCCAATATCATAGGAGAAATACATTGATGGGGCCAAAATCAAGCGTCATTTGTCGCTACTCGATCATTTTCTGAAAGTGAATAAGGTGCGCCATTTAAAAGTAATGTGAACAAATCTTCAATAGGAATATGATACGAATAGATTTAGCGCTCCATAAAAATGAAGCTCTAGTGACTGGTTTGATAATTTTGAAGCATTAAGATAACCTTAAAGCACTCAGCATGTGATGAGTCACAAACTATTGAAAAATCATAACGGACACGCCTTCAAATTGATGCAAGCCCATGTGGCTTGAACCCTGCAGGCGAAATCTATCTTTCCAAAACTTGCGTACTGACAGGCGAATGCCAGCCGAGTAGGCTTCACTTAAGGATAACAGCTGTATGTTTTGCTTATGTAAGAGAAAATAGAACGAATACAGTGCTCCCAACACCCCCCAAACAAGGACTTCCCGTTCGTTCCAATCATGTGGTTTCGCACGGCTGGGAAGGAACCACTTATTCTTTGTCCACAACAACGCCATCATTCTAATGTCAACTAACTGTTTAGCTCTTTCCGGGTCGAAACAGAAGGAATACCATAGTCAGAATCAATTCATGATCTTACCATTTTGTTCAGAGAATCTGTTTTATAACACCCACTGGAGAGGTGGAATTTGTGATATTTCTACATTCTTGACTGGTGCGATGGATGGAATGGACCTAACATTGCATTTTCCTCTTACCTAGCCATGTGATACATACTTGCGGAGATAAAAAGTACTGGGACTGTCGATCTCGGAATGCACTAGTCTAACAAGGTCGAACCATCTGAGCGCCTGTCTACTTGTACATGTCTTTCTGAGCGCGCCAAATGCCGAGGCAGCTGTGCTGCGTTTGCACTTGTCTCTCCACATTCTCTGTTTTTTTGCTTATTGGCAAACTACGCGTGTATTCGACTTTGCTTTCACACCTGGTTTTTTTCTGTGGTAATAGACGTATTACTTTAAAGATACTGTGTTGACTGATCTTGGCAGTAGGGATAGACTTAAGCAAACACTCGCAGTTCGGTGATACATCCTTGCTCGGGGCAGAGGTTTATGAAAATTCCGTCTATGTTGGAAAGCAGAGTCAACGAATGTTTTTTCGTCCTTATTGGGACTTATCAACTCCAGGGAGTCCCGTACCCGCGACCTATCGGATAGTAGATTGAACAGTTGGCCTTTAGGCCACGAGCATGTGGTTAGTCCGCACTTAGACAGGACATTAAAATTCCCAGGTATCTTCCCACTACCAACAATCTGTTAATAGGCGAGAAGGAGAATAAAATCCACCCGATGAGTTAAACTTCCATCTGAGGAGCCATCATTGGAACAGCCGGCCAACATGTGTGGCCACGTGATGTAGATCCCGTGACCGAAGAATAAGTGGCGTTATGGCCTGTCTAGGTGCGAGCTAATTACGCTGTTGTTCAGGTGCTCGTGGCCGAACAGTTGAGTATTCAACCAAATGACCGCAAGGTGCACACTGCTGACAATTCCTAAAAAGGACAGAACAGCTTCCGCGCTTTTCAGAACAGGTTGGTTTCACTTAGAGGACGAAATTATCATTGAAATTCCCAAATGTCCTCAAACTACCAGAAGAGGTTCATCGTACCGCATGACCACGAACTCGTCTAAGTAACAACTTTTCCGAGGTAATTTTCCCTCAGACTCAACCTTGCACTAAGGCAGCCCATTTTTCTGTCTCAATTTGCTTTCGACAGAGGCAAAGATCACTTGGTCAAGTGAGCTACATCAAGAGAAGTAGCATGTTAGGTGGCCACCTGAAAAGGTAGAAACCGGATGGCATTTGGCCTTCCATTTTCACAGAACTCTCACGAATAGTACCAGCAATTTCAAGTTATAGTAGACGGAACCCACCACTCCTAAGGTTGACGAAAACCCCTCGACAACTCATGACCAGTTTCCTGCCTCCTGGGACTCATCAGGTAGGCAAACTTTCTGAGATTGTGCAACGTACCAGTTGACGAATACCACAGACTAGAGATCCAGCTAATAAGTATAAGGTAATCCGTTTTTGTCCTACCCACCAATCGGACACGGTCAAAGAGACATTTTGGACGAAACTGCAAAGGACTTTCCATTTTCTTGCAATCAGTGCGATAGAGAGTCGATTCATGCAGCGGTATCAAAATCCAACACTACTGTCCGTAAGTAGACATTACCTGTAGACTGTCACTGTCACTCCTCTGTGTAATAACGAAAGCAACAAATATCAAGCTTTCCGAGGAAACTGAGGTTAGTACGCTGCAGGGGATTGTGCATGGCACTGGAAACACACTGAGCGTACAGAGATTACGGGAATAGGTTACTACTTTCTTGAAGGAAACACTCCCAAGGTTGCTGAAAACTCTTCAACTTTGTGAGTACTTTTTTCAAGTACAGATACTGCAGTATCTCGAATATCGTACCAACTGTAACATGAGGCGGCCTTGGTGCAGCGCATTCAGTTGAAGAATATCTTTGAAGGTAGATTCAGCTGGGATTCAGTTGAGTTTCCTGTGAAAACATAATTGGTATTCAATTGAATTAATTTTGCGAGGTCGCTACCCAATTTTACTCGAAACTGGTCGTACAAGGAAATGAACTAGAATGTGCACAGGCTTCTGAGTAGAAATAGAGAGGAAAAAGCCTGTGTGGCTGGCTTCAAAAAATCATGAGAAAGCGTCAAAATCAGCTCCATCGCCACGGTAAACCGTGTTCATGTTGTAGAGTGGTTCTAACTGCCACAAGTTACTGAGGGTAGTATTGGCAGTTCTGGTGTTCTGTTCGCTGATCTTTGCGTCATTGTTTAGCTGTGCGCCAGTGTGTAGGCAGAGTATCTCCTACGGAACCGCTGTTGCCTCAGCCGGTAGAGAGAAAGATTTATGCTAAATTGACGAGCTCACCGAACATAGAAACTGCTAGTCTCTTAACGTAACACACTTCTTATAAAGCCGCTGTAAATTCTTCCACAACCCAATATCGTTTTCGCCCTTGTTGGCTCTCATCAGGTGAGCCTAGTCCCAGAGTTCCCAAATATCTTAGGTTCTACTTGGACACCGATTTTTGCGAATAATTATACGGAAATTTAGGCGAGATTTCGCAAACCCAAATTTAATTTGCAAATGACTTTAACTGTCAGTTCCATTCACCAATAATCTGGGTACTAGTATGGGAGAGATAGGCATATGAGGCAGCAGCTGATGTGGATGACGGTTGAATCCAGTCGTGGAAGCGAACTTTTTGTTGGTTGGGAATTGTAGGGAGAGATATGGATTGATAGAAACGGCTTGTTTGTGTGCTTGCCATTAGGAGTGTTACAAGCGTTTTGTCAAGGTTGCCACCCACTGGTGCATAAGAATGCAGTTTACAGCTTCCAGAATTCAATGTCACACAGTAACTGAACCTTCTGTGGTTCATTTGCATCCTCCGAATGCCTATGCTGAAGCGGCTTAGTGGAATCCGATCCATAGGCTTACTAAGCAAACAACTAAGCCAGCTCGAACTAAGGACAACGACTCTTCCGTTTACCATGTGGGAGCCTCTCTTGTTCAAGGGGCTTAGCAACCATCTTTTTCACGAGGACCGGTGCCCATAGACATTACCATCACGCGTTGAAAACCAGTTTGCTACTTACGTATCTGTCTTTATTCAGTCAGTGTATTTCAAAAGCTACAGCTAATGTGTTAATGTCGCCAAGGTCTTCGCGCTTACTCCTTTGAAGTTTAGCAGAAGTGTTTGGGCGCCCTATATTACAAGCTCCCTTTCTTCATTAAACATGGTACCAAATTTTTTCCCTACTATGGTACTAACCCTCTGTCCCGGCCTTTGCAAATGGATAGTTAACACTTCACGACTTCCTCTGACAGACCAATAAGCTGTATCTTTCATTCAAGTGTGTGGATTGTCTTCATGGCCTGTGGTAAAGTAGGTCAGTCTGGATGCTCCTCAAAATGATTGGCTCGTCTTCTCAGACGACGCTTTTGAGTCCTACTTATTACTTTCTCAGGTCAGTCACCGGAACTGAGCGAAATGAGGCACGTTGGTGGCGATAGCCTTAACTGTCCTCTGTGTTTTGCTTTTCGCTAGCTTTTATTCTCAGGATTTCCCTAAACTCTCCATTATTTGACATCTGAAAGGCCTGCGTGTGTAACCGTACTCACTGCCTACTGATACGGATTTTCTAGTAAAATTCAGGATTACTGATCTTGGCGATAACTAGTAACTGCTTGGTCGTAACGGAGAGGCGGAATAGACAAATTCGAATGCCGACATCGTAGTCCATTTGCATATTGTCGCGCCTCATCTACGTTCTGATAATCAACATTGGGTTGGTTTACTATAAAGTGATTTTCAGGCAGCTCAGATCGATCCTTCTGGGCTTCTACAGTCCGCTGAAGATAGTGGACTGCAATACCTTTGATCACTTTTCGAGGACTTGATGAAAACTATCAGGCATTCACACACTATGGCGCGATTAATTACAGGTTGCAAGCTCCAGAAGGGACGGTATTCTTTAACCCCAATAAGGGACATTCAAATTCTGTCTGTGTTTATCTCAAAACCTCTCATTATGATCATGGTAACCTCACTGATTCGGACAAGACAGCAAACAGTCCAATGAAGCCGAAACTCACCATGAAACGAAACAGTTGCCAATTCCCTGACCATATTCGTTCGAATTATTAATTCCGAATCAGGTTGTTGTTAAGGCGCTTGGTAAGTGTACTTTGACAAACATTTATGGAGGCTTAAAATCGGATGAACACGATTCACGCTCAAGACCCATACACTTTCTATCAGGAAAGTTTTGTCGGATAGTCACGTTACGCCTTGAACTGAAATACAGTAGGTGCGTCTGCGGGTGACTTTACGGGCCAGACCTGACGTGCCGAGTTGCTCCCGTTGGTCTTAAGCTCACTTTCACCAGCGAAGATATATCTTTCTTATTTCGTAAACACACACACACTTTTCCTAGGTGTCCGGACGTTGGTATTATGATACGCAATGATGATGATGATTATGATGATACGCAATAAATTCAGCCAATGTATAGTTATTTCCACTTCGAGTGAGTGCTAACCTTACTCATAGAAATACTCACAACAGTGCTCTTCCGGCCAGCCACCATGTACATGGAGGGTTTCAAGAACTGAAGAACTGGTAAGATATCTATGGTTCCCGGTCGGGCTGTTCGAATGTGAACAAGTTGTTCGTCAATCTGGGACAATATGAACCAATCGTGAATCATTATAATCTTCACAAGGTGCTAACCTGACAAAAATGATACACCACCAGAACAGCGTAGTTCGGTGGGATAAAAGCGGTTGCAATTCCTGAAAGTAAACGTGATCGTAAACGCCCAAGTATGCTGACCTGAAAATATTTTGGTGTTCCAAAACCAGAAAAAGAAACTAACGCCATCAAGATTATACAGAGAGGAGCGTGTGAATCGACGAAACGTTTTTAGGGTTTTGCTGTGAAGGTATATTATAGTGTCGTTTTGTAGCTCAACGGATGGAGAATGCGCAAGCAACCGTAATCTGATGTTTCAGTGGACAGCAGGGCCCGGAAAGAAAAACGACATCCAACGAAACCGAGGCATTCACCACGAATGCGTCCATGGTGAAATCTACGTGGGTAAGGACCTTGCCCGTAATTAAACTCATCTATCGACTACCTGTTGACTAATCGCATTACAGGGCTGGCCGGTACTCTGTCTCCGCGTTACACTATGTGGAGGAAGTTTCGACTGAACTTCGTACACCGATACCCCGATTAACCTATGCATCCTCGGCAACGACCCACCCATCGAAAGCCCTCTATCTCGGCCGGCCGCTGCGCATGTATACTGTTACTTTTTCTACAAAAGACCTAGCAGACGAGAGCCCACGGGACACAACGCGGACTTGGCACTGACAACACCACCGTTGAATACCGCCGTCCTGCCCCACCGCCATTATTCTGGCGAATATAAACTAAAGAGGGTAAGCAATGGAATTGAGTTGAGCTCGCGAGTGGTGAGTATCTTTGGCCCCCCTTGACATGTGAGAAGTGGGTCAAACATGTTACAATAACGCAACAACCAACAAAAGCTGGACGCACCTGAATTACTACGCCTGAACAGGCGAAAGCGTCCGCTCATGAGCAACGTGGTTAGTTTACGACAAGCTTTGAACAGCGATCAAGCAACAGTCCCGATGTTGCTGACTGACTGATTCGCTTGTCAAGACTTCTCAGTCAGGCGGCGCCAGCTCGAAACCTGCTGAACAATCTCGACTAATTTTATGTGAATACCAAGGTTAGAATTCTGTCAAGAATAGTTGCTGCTGATCAGCCCTAATAAGAGAAAAACTGGAGTCCAGTACTTCACCTCTTTGATATGGACTCACCAGAATAATTGCGGTGGGATAGGACGGAGTCTGTTCAAACAACTGTGGTATGAACGCAAATTCTACGAATTTTGCAACCAACAATTTGTATTTCTTTCCTAAACACATACTTCCGGTTTGAGTTTTCTGATAAAATGCCCTCTACTCAGCAACTAGGCGAGACATTGCATTGGCAAATAACAACCCAGAGAGAGTCTGGAATACCAATGAAATTTTTTTTGGGTTAATGTTAAGCTTCTTACGTGGAGTTTTTCGGTAGTTTTGTGTAGGCATGCATGTACACCTTTTTTCTGGAAGCTCAACAGTTAGACACCCTCCTATTCTATTCTCGTTTTCTCTTCCATATATGGTGGAAAACGAGAGAACTTAACCGTTATCGGTAGAGCGGTCCCAGCAGCTGATACTGACTGCAGTCTGGAGAAAAGGTCTTGAATGATTGGATATATCATTATCTCTGAATTGTGAATTTTTTCTTCGGTGAGTAAGTATATCGTGACAAGGGTAAGGATATGGTAAAACGCCCTTCACGAACATATTGAGATTTTCCAGTATGCATTTTAAAAAAATCCCACATGCATTCAGACCAGGTTTCGAAAATGTTCAGTGAGTAAATTCAGGGTGTTCAGCTGAAAATGAGGCCCTTTTGCAGCACGTAGGAAAGAAATTCCCGAAAAGCAAAAACTTTTCACAGTTTCAGGTTTTATAGTGCACAATCCGTCTGCCGGAGCCAGCTTCTACTCTCAAAATCAACATAAAAAGTGCCTGGAAGCTCATCGCCGGAAACTATCGAACATCACGTCGAGTGGATGAATGTGTCGTGAAGCTGACACGAATCCAAAAAAGACGTCCTTCGACTGGATCCTGAAAACCAGCTGTACTACGCCTATGCAATGTATTGTGATATCTCGAATGTCGTGTCAACTGAAACGTGAGGTACCCTTGTGCAGCACATTTTAGTTGCTTAGGAACATCATATACAGGAATTCAGCTGAATTCCAGGTGGGTCTCCCGTCAAAATCAAATGGTAGGCATAATAATACGGCCGCGCATCAGCCTAACTACGCAACGGAACAATCATGTGGTGAAACAGTGCCGTACGGGTACACCCACACGTTTGAATCACGTCCGATTTCATCATGTGCCGGAGCAAAGGTCAAAAAGTGCACATGTATTTCACGCCCAACCGATGGCCAAGGCACTCCGTACACAAGCGCAAAGTCGGCCATCTAGGATTAACCGAGACAAACAAATCAATCGCTCGAGAACCGGTGTGGGCGTGCAGGAGACACTGGTTGGTTGAGAGCAGATCGAACATCAAATACGGTCAAAAGAAAATGATATAAATAGAACTCTGTATTCGCGAAATACACACTCATTTGCATAGCACTGTATTTTCATTAATACAGTTTTTTCTGGCCGCCTTCTTGTATTCTGATTGTAACCCGGTAGCATCAGGGAAGGTGAAGAGATACAACACATATGAGTGTATAAGTCAAATTTCGTGCAGTTTGGGTTCAAGTAAGATATAAGCTTCACGGAAACTCGGGGCCTGCGCCTACCTGATGAGCCCCAAGAAGGGTGAAACCAGTCGTGGGCTGTCAAGGAATTATCAGCAATCTTACGAGTAGTTTATTACATCTATAAAAGACATGTCCTTATTGATCAGAATATGAACCAATCAGGACCGAGCATTTCTAGCTCAGCTCTTCTCAACGCATCATGAAGAACATTCTGTGATTAACGTACGAGTGCAACTGTGCCAGTCTTACTGTCTCTATTACAAGCTGTCTCAAGCTACCGCACCTGTCGATCCACCAGACAGACCGAGCCAAGGCAAGCCAAGGACTGGTATAGGGGTTGCAAACCACATTTGGGAATCCAAGCTTGTTGACTTTCGCTTTTGTAGTAAGGTGGGTGTAAAGTGGCCTGTGATGATCGGACATGTACACAGCTACTTAATTCCCTTGCCTATTTCACAGCGAGACTTCTATAACCGTGTCGTTGTTGATTCTTTTCGTCTATTCTTATCGTGAACAACGTGATTTCCCGTTTTGTTGTTTCGGTTTTGCGCCTATATCGCCTTACGTGTTTCCGACATGAACGGGAACTGCTCTCTGAACTTGTCATCGCGCGTGTTGTTTAAATCAACACTTGGGTTTAGCTATCTTGTGGCCATCTTGCCTCGAGTCGGTGTGGACTTTGGGATCCTGTTAGAAATTAGCCCTTCCTAAATCGATCTATAAAAGCCGATGGAAGCGACGATTTGAGGTTTGTACAATTTTTATTATTTCTTTATTGTATTCTTAATACCGCATTTGTTGATAAACCTCCATTGGAACGATTTGAGTTGATTTTGATTTGTAGCTCAACATGGCCCAACTAATTGCTGGAAACAATTAATAATCGTTCCGGATAGCTGATACTTTCAAATTACGGGCGTTAAAACTTGGGAAAACATGTGTTTCAATCGACCGTCCCAACCTAAGTTTCTGTGTTTTCTAGTCGCACTATCGAAATGCAGTTTCACTTGAGGTTATCTCAAGGCAATATGCCTAAGAAATTCCTAACAGAAACAAAAACGTGTCTGTCTACCTTCCGAAGTGTGAAACCTTATTCATTGATCCTCTGAACTGAGGCTAGACATTTGGTCACGTTGATCAGCTCTGCCACTGAATTGAACCGCTGGAGCTTGCGTGTCTTTCCTAAACCTTGTACTTCCAAGTTTCCTTTCGTAGGCACCTGCCGACAAAACACCAATGCTTTCAATGACCATCGGCTAATTAAGGCAGTAAATTGAACAGTAGCAAACTCAATCAATTTATGCGACACTCCGGTTTGCACCGAAGGGGGTTGGCATATCACCGGGACATGACCTTAAGCGCAGCAACGTGGCGCAGCTAGAAAGCGTAGAGTAACTTGAGTTGGCGTGGTCGATCAAAAGATATGATTAGCATGTTTTGGTGCACTTCAGAGGCCGTAATTTAAAAGTACAAGTAGCCTGATGTGACAAGTTCGTACAGGGCAGCCGAATAAAATAACCGATCAAGGTCATGTCCACGTCCCCGTAGCAACCCGTGACTCACCTTCACGCGCAGTGTTTGATGAGAAAGGCAATTTTGCCGGATCGTGTGGAACGCTTCTGATAATATTTGCTCTCAAAAATGGGTGAAATCACATGGAAGTCGAATTACACTCCGTTTCGATGCCAGTACCAACTGTACAACTACAGTTACACATTTATCCATCTTTACAGGCTCTGTTCAATCAGACGAGACGTGGCAGCCGACTGCATGACACTGCATACTAATCACGAGACAAGATGTCGAGCGCTATATACGTGATATGATTACAATGACAATGGAAGTGCTGAAGCATCGCACGATGTAGATAACGGCTATGGGGTTAGATGAAGTGAACTAGACCAGAAGTCAATATTCAGTGTGCCAATTTCCGCACTGAGCATGCTCTGGCATATTAATTGTGGGAAACAATTAAAGCAGCTAATAAAAAACAGGAAAATGAGGTAATGATCTTCTGATTACATCGGTAAGCCTCTTAGACTAATTCACAATAAAGAAAACTGACCTGTATTCGACAGGACAATTATGGCGAAGTCAAAAAAGTGATCACTATACACAAGAGGCATGAGATTTCAGTAGAAGCTCCCTCTTCTTGAACGTTTTGGGATTTTTTATACCGACGTCTAAAATAATGGAAATATCTCAAACCGACTGTCTGTCTGGTCCAGGCAGCTAGCGTCCCCAGGCACAAATGTTCACTGAACGCCCAAAACAAGTCGTACGAGCGGCGCAAAGTCATCGTAGTTAAGGTGTAAGCAGCGGCGAACACGATTGTGTTGTTTTCGGTATGGCTGTAATTGCGTTACGGCGAAATTTTCAAAGTCGAACTCAAGCACACAGATGTTGCCTGGCAAGTATGGCTGTTGCTCAGAGGACTTGGCAAAACGGAACACACACGCCACTCCGACTTTATCCTCGTCAGAAGCGGTAATTTGTTTGGACACCCAGCCGAAAGCGGAGATCACGAAGCAGACAAAATCAGTCGAAGCATCGGAAATACCTGAGATTCAGAGCATACGGATGCAGTTCGTTTGCAGCTCGATGCTACTGCAGATGTTATGATTGTTTTGCGGCGCAACTGAAAGTGGTGCACCACAAAATATATGCCAAACATTATTCCACCAGTATGCATCGGGATGTAAGCTTCATTCAACTGGATTTGACCGTGAGGTGGATTTAGCCAGTCATTGCGATCGTAAGACTGTTTACCTTGCCACTCGCGAGCCTGACATCTGGAGTGAGGACTGGAATGATAGCTTGCAGCTTTCGACATTGCTGATCGGTAGTTTGCGAGTTTTTATGTTAGAGCCACGATCCTAAGACTACATCAGAAATATGGTACAGTTTTCGGCGATGGACTTGGACGCTGTTTGAAGGCGAAGGCGGTGTTCCACTTATACGCGAATGTCAGGCCAATTTCATACCGAAAATGCCAATACCACATGCGGCCTTGCATACTCTCAACGCCTCGTGGGCTGTCAGGAAACTGAATGGTGTCGTGTGGATCCGTGTCTGTTACTCTACAGGTCCGAGTGAGGCCTTAGGTTATCACCAACATCCACTACCTGATGCTTTCTTGAAGATGAACGGTGGCACGTATTTCACGAAGTTGTATCTTCCAGAAACCTAATTGTGAATTGAAGTTGAGAATCCGGAGGTGTTTTGACAATTAACACTTATAATGGCCCGTTTCAGTACATGTGATTACATTCGGAATGAAAACTGGGCCAGCAGTGTTTCAACAGATTATGGAGACGTTGTGCATCGTGAACGGAGTCACTGCATATCTTGACGACATTACCGTCGACCAACAGGAGTTTCTATTCCGCCTAGATGCCGTCCTTCAACAGAAACAAGCCCACGGTTTCCGGCCAGATAAGTGAGAATGCGAATTTCCCCTGAACTGTCACGGGTCGACAAAATCGCCGTCGACCCGACCGTCAAGCTTCGATGCAATCGTGAGAATGCCCTCACAGTCCAACGTTCCTGAACCCATGTAATTTTTCGGATTGATTAGGTGCTACAGCGCTTTCCTACCAATTATCTATCGGTTAAGCGAGCCCATGAATTAACTCCTGACGAAAGGGTGTCGGCGGGATTAGTTACGCGACTATTAGCTTGCATTTGAGGAGGTGAAAAAAACTATTGCAGCCTGTTTCACGCCTCAGGTAGCTCACTACAGACGCATCGAACCGTGTACTTAAAGCAGTCATAACCTGACTTCGTTTTGGGCGTTAATATACGTTGTGTACCTTTGGTATTTGTTTTGACATGAACGCTAGCTTGGGAGGTTCAGACCGAGAACTTAGCTGAGGAAAACACCGTTACTGCAACCCTCTCGAAAATTTCTCAACCGATAATCACCACAGCCTTGGTCACTATCAGGAAAACCATGGTAGCGCGTCCGGTTAACGGATCAACCTTCCTAATTGTTATTGGTACCTTCAGTAAGTTGGCATGCCTGATACCATGTCGACCAGCGCTAAATTGGGGCCTGTTTTAGGCCTTCGGAATCTCATAAATCTTTGTGTCCGTCAACGGTATCCAATCCATAGTCCACCAGTTTGGTGATTTCATCCAAAAAAGACTTGGAGTCACGAATATTACTTCCCCATCAATCCATCCCCAGTCGAATGGCAAGATTGAGGGATTCGCCTTAAGCGTGCTTTGACAAAAGCAAAGCGGGAAAGTCTGAAGCCTCGGACACTTTCTCGTCGAAATACGAATTAAATCCTGATCCAGTCTCTCGGTGGTCGTTCTTTAACAAAAACCATGATGACCAGGCGCTAAAGACTGACGTAGGACGCTATCCTGTCAACAAGCAAAGAGAAAAAGGAAGTCGACGTTCCGACCTGAGAGTCTTGTACTTGTTGGAGATTATCGTTCTAGAGCATCGGGATTATTCTCAATAGAATCGGTTAAGTGATTTATCGCGTCCGGGACGTATCGTTGATATAGAAAAGGAAAGTTAGGGACCTACAGCCACCTGAATGCCCCATACTAAAGGCGGAAGAATAGCCATTGAATCTCAACCATTGCTCGAAGACTTCAACCCTCCAAAGCCAACGGTAACAGCCACTGCTTCATCTGACAACCCACGACAGATCTGTTGGTGCAACCGAGACGCTGGACCGACCTGTTCAGAAAACAGATAGAACCATTTTAGCTTCATCCACCGTGGATGAGCTGAGCTTCATCTTGCGCTGACAGATCAAAAGAGGAAGGTTTCATGGAAGTCAGAAAATAATAAAAAGATGGCCAAAACTTATTGGGGATCACCAAATCCACCAAGTCTTCAGGCCTGAAAAGCCAGCTCTGATTGGACAGTCAAGTCGCCAACCTGCGACGACCGACGATACTCGAGTGTCGGGGCACATTCTTGAGGCGATGCCAACCAAACAAGCTCGCTCCGATTGGACAGCCTTGACCAGGGTGGAAAATACACTTTCAATACTGCTTCGCTCTTTCGTAAAAAGACTGGTGTGTTTTTGTTGACTAATACTTCTTCCGTCACTAAGGTTCTGCAACCGGAGCTTGCATTCGGTTACAAAAATAGTCATGTGACAAGTGCGTAGAATGAGTAGCTGAGCTTAAAAGGAGCAAGGTACTGCACTTTCAGTCCTCCTGGAATGTGATAGGGAGGTTCCTCACAATTTCTGAGTGAGCTTCAAATCAAAAACTTTTGACAGGGATGTGAAAATTTTACGTGAGGACTCCAATCCTGAAACCTCCGAGTCCAACTACTACTTACGCACATAAAAAAGGGCGATCGGGTGATTGCCAAAAAAGAAGAACAATTCGTAAGCATCACAAATTACACGGAACCTTCCACTGCGCGTTATAGCTGTATTACAAGCACTGGTTTGTTGTTCCATCAAAAATGGTAAAATAATTTGATTTAAAAAAAACAAGTTCAGATGACCGTAGTAAGCGGTAAAAATGTGAAAGACTGCTGAATCTGAATGGAGATAGACAAAAAGAGAGAATAGTATCAGTAGACTTGCAACAGGCAACTATGAAATGTGGCTTACAGCGCTAATAGTGGCGAAACAAAAGTAATTTAAAGCATAGAAGCAAGTCGTTCCAAACGGTCACGAGCTCGATAAAGGTAGGCTTCGGTTTCCCAGACCATTTGCAACAGCTCCTTAGTATCAGTAGTGTCTAGGGTAATGTGAAGTGAAATGCGAGGGCTGAATCGGAAGAATGGTACACCGAGAGACGCACACCATGCACTGGCACGATCAACCACAGGACCTATAAAGCAAAAGGGGTTTGGAAAATCGTGAAGGATGATGGACCCAGATTCGGAGGACTATCGGCTATCGACCAAGAAAGACCGTCTTAGCAACATACCTTCTGTCATGGTGGCAACTTCAACTATGATTCGGCCGAGAGAGCTGAAACCCATGGCTGATCGGAATGTTTCCATTAATGATTGAGGTCGGAATACATCAACTGTTTCGATAGGTTCTACTGGCATTCGTCCTGTCCCCAAAGAGACAACGACGGCCAGCGGGGTGGGTGGTTTATCCTGCGAACAGAAGACAGCATTGTGTACATCATAGCAAACGTATCTGACACAGGTTTACCTAAAAGCGAAGGCTATCCGAACTGTATCCTAACTTCTGTGAGATGAGCAAAGATCACCATGATTTGCGATTCATCCACAATAAAACGTTCGCAACCTTTGTTCTGTAAAACAAGCTGGCAGAATAATTCAGCTCAGCTCGAAACAGGAGTGGGTCCCTCTAAACAGTACGTGTGACAAACAACATAATGTACCTCGGAACAAGTGAAAGCAACTATTTCTAAAAAAAATTCGCTCTGGAGTCAAATATGCATGTTAGATGTCACCTTTACCTTGACTAGTTGAGCGAAGAAAAAAGGGGTGGTGCGATGGTTACTCAAAGCCAACCTCAGATGTGTGTGCAAGTTGGGGGAACGCGGGGTTGATGGACACGCATATTTCCTCACTACATTCAAATTATCTGGCTGGTAAATTTGTTAAGTGATTCACCTACCCAAGGATATTCACTATAGATATGACAGGGCAAGGGTTCACTAGCTCAAACTACAGGGCAGTCACCAACTAGAACCTAACCAACAGTGCACATATTACGAGATACAGGCTGGTTTGGGTATTCCGCAACACATGCTACGCGGTCACTGAAGAGATAACCACTGAGGCCAAAGTCTACCAGTACACTATGAATAGTAAAAGCATGAAAGGGAATTCAAACTTTCGGTGATATCTAGATTGAGTCCCACGAACAGCCTGTCGGTTGCTATGCTGTGAACTGACGGTTTTGAAGTCTACCTTGGATAAGATTTATGTCACGGGTTTCCGGAAAGCGGAACTATTGTGAACGGGTTATAAACTCTCAGTCGACGTTTCCCAAATGGAAATATAACCAACCTGTAACTGCTGAACCATCTGCATTTCTTGGATTTCAGTGAGCAAATCCAGCGTGGGATTGTTTGAGATTAATCCACCGTCGAGAAAACGACCGCAAGGTCTGAAGTAAGTGGGGGCAGCTCCGGTGGCCCGTGCGGCTCGCCAAACAAGCTGCAAGGCATCGAGTGAAAACGTTCAAATGACGACATTAATACATGGCGAAGTGTACGCACATTTCGAGGAGCATGTAATTGTTCAGAGAATCAAAATGTTGATTGAGCAGAGCTGTTAGGCCGTCTGAGGCCACACGACTCCGATTCCACAGATTATAAAGCGCAGTAGATCATATTTTCAACCTATCTTTCATGTGTGATGGACAAACTACGATAACTCCAAAGGTACTGTGGTCACATAGCTACATTATCAAAAAACACAATAGGTCTCGACAGATAAGCGGTCATATGAACCAGTACTTTTATCGGTACACAAGCGACGATAAGCAGCGACGCTACTATCCTTCCGTGAAAAGATAAGCTGCACATAGACTGGGAACCCCATAAGGATGTGATAGACGAAAGGTTCATGTACAGATTTCGTGCGGATGAAGGATGTGTTCCTGACCAGGAGATAGAGACACGTTCTATAAAAGTGATATATAAGCGGCGGGAGGCTATCTGTTACAGGGAGCGCGCAACTGGAAATTCAAAGACGAAGCGATATTGCAAAAGGCATTAGAAGAAAAACAGAGGAACTTCGAAATTATACATCCTATCTGCTCCATCCGAACATGAACAAGAATGACCTTTTCTGGAGGTAACCAAACAGACATGGATGGCCACATGTACCGTGGAAAAAGATTGAAATCCAATCAACAATGAAAAAGATCTAACACAGTAGTATTTGATGATCAAAACCAACAAGTCCAAGTTACGTTGGTGGAGAATTTTGGGCTACTCTGGTATAATGCCCTCCATACCAAACCTCACATGCTGCTCAATATATGTCATGTGATATATGCATGAAGTGCAACTCGGTTGAATTGAAAACATAAGGAAAAGAACTGCAAACAACCATACAGAATAACGATCGGGCAGATCGCGTGGTTGCACGCAATTACACGCTTTGTTCACACGGCTTTTTGTTTAACTAGTACCATCCAATTAGGCTTTGGAATCTAAACGAGACAAACCTAACTGAAGAAAGCCACCATGGATATCTGGGGCGGTACGGCGACTAAGGAAAGGTAGAACAGTCGATCAGTTAGATCACTTTTCTGTGGCTGTCCCCATCTTCGAATAGTTGTGCTGCAAGCTGAGCAGCCATTGAATTGCGAGATTAAGGGAAAGGCTTCTGAGTGAGATGCCCGTCGAGCCAATACGCACCCGACACTTGAAAATATGCTCGGATGACAAGGCAGTATTTCAACACTTGTGTTGGCTCCAGATTGCATGGCAGTTACATGCCGACAGGGTATCAGAAATGAACATATTGGGTCTGTAAAGAGCCTTTGGTTTGTCACTGATACAACCGAACCCTGATACGACGAATCCATTTTTGCGGTACACGCACAAGATGGAGAACTTTAGATGTGCAGTTGAAAGCAGCGAAAGAGGGATCTTTTTCAAACGTTAACATACACCGGATAAGGCTACCACCTCCCCAGATTAGGCAGAATGCAAAACACGTGTATAATGCCGATAGGAACTTCAAGACATCTTTGGGATCCTTCTACTCAGGTAGTCTAACTTCTATCATTACGCGTAGTATTAGAAAGCCATGCGTTCCATCTGCAAGCAAAACAAAAGTATGGGCCAACCAGCTCACATGATGCAACTATCCCAATATGCAGTTAATGGCAAGGAACAAGTACATTCTGCGACAATATTGACAGGTCTTTAGAATATCTCGACGGCGATGTCATCCAATCGGTTTGTGAGTAGCGGTCCCACTGAACACCACAGATCAGACCTGCCGATTCGTGCAAAACTGCTTTACCTCTCCCAGGTTATGGTGGCCTTGAGAAGCCGTTCCGCTTAAAACAAAACTTTAAAAGACCTAATGAGCAGATCTGTGCGTCTACATACTAATGCTGAGTGACTTACTATATACCGGGGTTTCCAATAGGGGGAAATATATATAGGGAATCACAGCATGAACGGGCGTCAAGCTTGTTGAGCATAAGGAAGTTAGTTTTAGCGAAATACACTTATTTGCAAACCAATTTGGTTTTGTGGGAACTCAACTGAATCTTTCGTTTACGATATTCTTAAGTTAGTTTTAACTATAGAAGAAAAATCTGCGCCCAGTATGATACTACGCAACTAAAAAAGTCAAAGCGTAGCTCCTATCATGTATTCGGACAATGGTCCTCTCATATCACACTATCCATTTTTCAGTGTTCTGCAGTCAAGTGTGTTCAGTTTCTCAGAAATTAAACGTTTCATACGTGTCACCGTTCCGATGGGAAATAGAGAAGTGGAGACTGGATGTCCAGTTATAGTGTATGTATCCAACACTAAGCTAGACGCTTTTCCATAACGATCAACGACTAAAACGTGTACATGGCTAAGATATTTTGAAAGCACAGTACAAGGGTTATCAAATCCGTGCGGCCGGATTGGACATACAAAACAAACTGTAATATTGTATTTCATTGTGACGAAAGAGTCATGTCGAGGCAGTTAGGAAATCAGGAAGTTATCTGAGCACCACCTTCTCCTGAAGGAACATTTGCGTCAGCAACAGTCTGATGGCATTATGTAAATGTGAGTGATACGTACCTTTTCAATTGTCTTGAGCAAATCTCTGAGGCCACTTGATAAACGCAGAACTGAATGCTTTGTCTTTGAATACCACTAAGCCGGTGTATGAAAGCTTGAGGATGGCCTATCTTTATTATACTCTGGTCCAATCTATCGATTCCACTCTCCGCTCGGCCATCAAGCATTGTCATTGTGCTAAACATGACTCCATTACTCTGACAGACCAAAAGTGGTAAAACAGCACCGGGCAAACAATTGAGGCTAGGTCCGCCAACTCTGGAGGCCTGACCATGCGGTGGCCGATGAAGTGAAAGTCATGAAGTGAAAGTCAAACTCCTGGTCAAGTGCACGACACAGTCAATAAGCTCACTAGAGTACCTGCTCAGAGAGAACGTCCACAGGATCGTCCAAAATCCCTTTCTTGAGCATGGAAGTCTCTCAGTGAGATCGATTTCCTAGACCCCGAAAGAGCATGGAAGGCTTTTGCAACTAAGGTCTACCTGAAAAACCCATTGGTTGTTTATCTTATTCTTTGATCAGCTTTCGACTGTATTGGCTTTGTTTGAGTCGTTTCAGTCTCGGGCAACATTTGTGGCTATGAGTGAAACAGTTCCAATTGCCCTTTCAATGGTATAATTCTGACTGCGTTCATACGCTTTAGCATCACTGAAAGCAAACACTGCAGACTGTCCTTTAGTCGTCCCAAAAACTCAAACTTTCACTAGATTAGTGACTTGTCGTTCATTTACACAACAATCGGGAATTTTAAGATTGTTGAAACTGTTCGCATCATATGAGGTTATTACGTGATGGGAAAATCGTAAGATGATCAATTGCAGAGCTGGAAGGAAGATCGGACATTGAGTAAAAGAGAAATCGTTCAGCTGTAGCACCCTTTCGGTGCCTAACTGCCATGCCACCCGAAGGAAGCACGAGGGCTGGGATACTGCCAGGTTGCCCAAGCCTAGACAGGGGAAGTCGAGAGGCAGAGGCAGGGTTCGAACCACGGACCTTCCGGTCAGTACGCTCGCGCTCTAACCGCTGAGCTATCTCGCCCCCTAGTAAAAGAGAACAGGCAGACTACATCATGGAAAAGGTCGTACAACACATGCTTTAATCAATGACATTTCGCGAGAAAAGTTTAGTATTGTGACTCCTAGTAGCATCCCACATTTGCGATTCATTGTGAGAAAAACGTACTTAATTGGACTCAGATGGTGAGATAACCCATGATAGTTTTATATACTTAAAAACCGTGTGTCTTGAGGGTAACTTATTTGCCACATAAAAGTGGAGATTAGGGAAACTCCCTGAGTACAGCTCTTCTTCGATCCAGAGAAAACTTACAAGTCACACGAACATCAACACTTATCCCAAATTTCACCGACAGACAGAAAGTAATCAGTGATAGGCAGCCGGATGAAGGCTTGGACATCTCCCAAAGCACACTTCATAAGTGATTTAATTAATCGACTAGTTTGAGAACTGAAACCTTACAACAACCAGAACCGGGACCAACAACAAAAATAAACATCAGACGAACCTGTTCGGCATCCGTAATAATAGGGTCAAATTTGTGACCACACTCGCTCTCGACTGGGGGTTCCGGGGGAGCAGATTCACCAGCGTTCAGGAATCCAGATGCACTCAAGAGAAAATTGAGCACAGATGATGAACTTGAAATTGAAGAATTCTTTTCTGAAGGAACCACATTCGATGAAACACTGGGCCGTCTTCCTGGCTCTGCAGTTTCCCAACCGAGTTCTTGCTGTCTCTTCTTAAGCAGTTCGTGTAGGCGAAGTCGGGGTGACGTGTAGTTACGAAACATGTGAAACACCGGGGGACATCGGTCACTCAAAAGCGTGGTTACTGCAACCCTGAAATTCATAGAAAAATAGACGAAATATGCTTGACAAAGAGAGTAAACCCGGCACAATACAAATCAGGAGAATGGTGACAACGCCTTTGCATCGGGGCGACGAGCACCATAGATCAGTTTCTACCTGTTACGCTTACACAGAGCTAACGAGCCGAGTAAGCAAAAACGGTTTGTCAAAATCTTGATTCGCTGAAATATGCAATGGAAAATGATATCAGACGAACGAGTAAAGTCTGAGGCAAGCTGGGAGATAGAATGCTTGGTGGGCTGTCTTGGGCGGAGGAAAATGCTCGTATTCAAGCCAGGCGATCACGGCACCATTGAATCTGGCTGTAGGAAACCTGGCATTTGTCAGCGAGGAAAATTGAATTGAATTGGACCCTATGACCTCATTCGTGACTTCCTCAGAGGTCTCTTCATCGGAACTAATGCGACAATCGAATAAGTGAGAACCTTACAGACTTCACTACTTCCGTTTGAATTATCGGGTTCGTTCGGTGACCGCATTTCCTGAGGCATAATGTTGCACGTGATGCATCCGAATTTTGCGCCCTTTTCGTTCATTTCGAAAGGGGACAACAATATCATATGCCTATTTGGGATACAAGCTCTACCATATTAGTATTTTGACTCTGGTGTTTACGGGGGCCTCCAGTGTTGACCTCACCATTTTAACTATGACGAAGTTCAGCAGGAATTCGGGGAATGCACATCTCTATCAGGCGGGGCAGCTTGCAGGTAGGACTCCCGGGGAACCCTTCACATACTCTGACATGTCCAGAAGCAGTAATTGAAACCAGTTGCGGAATGGATGAAATGTTTATATTCACATCATTCTTGTTTGAAGGGGCCCATTGGCCGCACCATGCTTCTAGCTGCAAAACCTTTGCGAGTGGAATAGAACTTTTTGCGCCAAAATGTTGTATTTGGCTGCCTATGCGCTCGAACCAAAAACCATCCAGCCGGGAAACCTTTGGTATGGCATGCTCCAGTGTGTCGGCGTGGCGCACCCGGTCTGTAAGGCGGCCGTTCGCATTCTCCAGACGGTTGTTGGTCACATTGCCAAAGTGAACCATCCCGGACTGTGCGTGTACGGCCCACTTTCGGGGGATGTACAACCAGCGGGCCGTGAGGTAAAAAACAAATCGTGGGTCCGTTCGGCGCAGCGGCTGCAGATCTTGCCGGAATCTGTGTGTTTGTAATACGGTAAACAAAAGAACTCCTGCACAACTCACCTTTCGTAACTATTAAAAAATACCTCTTCGTGAGAGTATGGATTCAGAAAGTCTCATTTATTCAGTATTGGAATAAATCACTAAAACTGGAACAATTGTTGAGGGACTTTCACCGGATCTCTTGTAATCTACAAGTTCAGAATCTAAAATTCACCACGAAAGTGCAACCCCTCTTCTGTGAAAAACATTTCTGCATATGTAAGCAGAAACAATATCGTGTAATGTTGAAAACATATGAGAACTAGAGTAGAATTACAAACAGGAACATGGCCTAAAAAACGTAGGTCCCTGATATTACTGAAGGATAAATCAGTAATTTTGCTTGCGGCAAATTGTTCTGTATACTAAGTGCGCGTAGAATCTGAAATCTTAGCTTGAAAGCGCTCAATCTAATCATTTTCAGTGGACATAAATAGTACTCACTTTGTTTGAACAATTACCCAAGCTATTAACGTTAGTACTTCGAATGATCTCATTTTCGACAAGTCTAAAGACGGCTCCAAAAATGTGAACCAAATTGGAGACAGGTTATTTTTGATTGCTGTGGTTTCCACAAAGAACCCAAGCCTTGAGGGCTGTTGCATCAGGAAAATCTTCCTTTATTGTGATCTGGTTGAGCTCAAAGTGAATTCCAAAGCATTTGCAGTAGTTTGACTCATTTTCTGTGAAGCAGTGGATGCATGAGATCACCTTAGTCTTCCGTCAAACCTGGAAATGTCTGGAAAATTCTTAAAAATACTACGAATTTCATCGTATTTAAACTCTGAGATTGACGGATTTCCTTAAACTGACGCAAAACAACAACGCAGAGCACTCAGACACTCATCTTTAGACGCCTAGATCCAACAAGTCACTGAAGTAGTGTGAGTGGCCGTTGACTTGATAAAAACAATGGACGGCATGGAGTGCACATGAGAGCCAGATCTACTGAGAGAAATCCATGTGAATCTGAGTGAACCCTTTCTGACCATATAATTCCTTAGAAGCAATGGGAAGTCAATGCACCTACCAGTGCATCACCTCAGGTAATGTGGTTAAATAATAGGAGGACTAGAACTCGAGGCGATCTGTGTGACATTTACCCAAGGAAAAATGCACATTACCCTTATATTTTTATTGAGGTATTTGTTTACATGGCATATGTCCTTCTGTCTCCCACCAACCCTCAACTAAGACGGAGTGTTTGGCTACGGCTTTTCAAATGACACGAGCCAGACCCTTCTCCAACAGTTTACTTCCAAGCTATAGAAGTGTAGAGGTGAAATGCTCCTTCATACAGGACTATTGACTACATTTTGGTGGGGTCTAGTATACAGATATTACGATAAATGTTATGGGCTTATAGGTACGTATCGACGGCACTTAAATATAAAACACAGAGATCGGTAAATTCAGGTAGACATATAATTTCGAGCCGAAGGAATCAGTGAACGATCTACTGGTGATGCAAGTGGCGTGCAAAGTTTAGAAGTTTACTTCTTCTAGGAGAAAATGAATTATCGATAATGACGTCACATCACGTCGGTGTTCTATTGGGTGTTGTGACGAATGCATTGCCAGGGACACGTTTATGGATTGCTATGTGACTGTTAGTGACTGTTCAGACGCGAAAATTCGGATGAATGGCCTTTGGAAATGTACTACTGATGACCTCTTAAAAGAGCGAAACTCGACTCTGGTGCATCCCTTTGGTGTGGACTCACCAGAATGATTACGCCAGAACAGGAGGACGACTGTCGAGAGTGGTGTGAATATGGACAAAATACCTATCCCGCAAAACCCCACAACTGTATGAAATGTGCCTGCAAATCACCGGCATCGTTAAAATTCCCCTGTCCTAAAGTAACTGTTTCCATTAGTTCTTACCAAATGGAAGCACTGGGTTTGGGTTTTTCGCTTACTGAAGTCTGTCAGGGGTATAACATCGATGGAGCAAAGAACCGAACACTGGACCTTCGATATGCGTGTGAAGGACGCTCTGTCACATGATATTCAGATTCATGGTGCGTCAACACCTGCACAGAGTTACTACGCACATCATGCGTAAACTAGTAAAGAAAATTCACCTGAGTATATTCAGGTAGCCGATCAAAAAAACGACACGGATAGTCACAACGGTCACACATCTGGTGTTCATTGGAAGTGATAAAGGTGATACACACACAGTACACGAATCTGACAGAGTTGGGGCTGAAAACACGAAAAAAAAAGTTACCACGATATGGGGTTCTACTATTCAAGCTAAAGAAAGGCCCTGGCAAGGGCAGGGGCCAACAAAGAGCGGAAATTCTTTCGCTAGAGTGGCAGTTACTGCGACTGACAAGATCAAATCCTGCAGCAAAGACGAACGGAACAACCGTTTCTAAAGGCAGGTTTGTTTGAAAAGCACAAATTATTTAAGCATCGTACTAGGGGGTAGGTGACCAAGTCATCATGTTTGTTTTGTGAAAGGGCAAAAAGCCAGCCAGTGCATTAGCAATCGGAACTCCAGTGATAAACGCTGTTCATAAATTGTCATTGGGGAAATGTCACTGAGAACGATTGAGGATATTCATTGAGCTGAGATAGGACCAAAGAAAATTTGCATGCAGAACAATGTGAAAACCCCAAAAGAGTCCTCACCTAATTCCTTTCAAGTCGGTCATTTTTGTGTTCTCTCCCATTTCACGCCGCATGATCTTCTCCCACTCATCGGACGAATACGGGCGTTTGCCGCAAAACACGGTGTCCTTGAACGTGAACAGCAGGTTGCGGCAGCAACGCAAGCATTTGCCACGGAGAAGCATCAACGCCAGGATACCACCGCTAGATGTTCCTGAAATGAATTATTGTAAATTACGGATGGTAATGAAGTGAACCGATTTGGAGTTGGAAGTCAAAAGGCGAAAGAAAAAGTGCGCTCAAGGCTATGCTGGAACTTACAATAACAAAATATGGTTATGCTGACTTGTATTGAACATCGAAAATCAATTGACCTAGAAAACTAAGCCAAACAACACAAGGAAGCAGTATGGTTCGGAACCACTGTAGGGTCAGGAGTGAACAAGCGAACACGGCAAGGCTGTAACATAATAAGAGCGGAAAAGCATCTACTCGGGAATGAATGTGTCTAAAAAATGATGGGGCGACCAAGAAATATCAGAGATGGCTAATGAATAGATGTTTCCGCATGGGCTAAGTCGGGTGGAAGGTAAACCTGAGAAAAAAACAAGCTTTTAAGAAGATAAGTGATCCGTTGTCTTAGGTGCTTCGGCAACGCCAGATAGGCCACCGAAGTGAACGGTGTTTGATCCATTGACAAAGAATCCTTGGCACATGAGATAACGAATAAGTAAACACTGTAAATGAATTTAGTCGGAGGTGTGTCCAAACAGATAATGAGATAGCGAGATAGCTCAAGTGGTTAGAGAGCGAATTTAATGATTGGTGGTTGGAACCCGACCTCCGCCTCTCGACTTCCCCTGTCTAGACTTGGGCAACCTGGCAGTATCCCAGCCCTCGTGCTTCCTTCGGGTGGCATGGCAGTTAGGCACCAGACGGGTGTTACAGCTGAACGATATCCAAGCAGCTTGGAAACAATGCTACTACTATCATCATATTAGTTTGTACTGAATGATGCAAACGTTTTTCCTCAGCCAGTGGGATTCATCAAAGCTACGAACAAACGTACACTCTGTCCTTGTTCAACTAAGTACCAAAAAAAGCGACATCTCTGAACTCAAACAGTTTATTCCGGCCGAAAGGAGGATTAATTGATGACACTACAATCACAATGAAATGAAATGCAGTCGACTACTAAGAGTGTTGACGTATACCGGTTAAGTAGCAAAAAACGTGTAGCCCAAAGTGAATGGGTCATGCACTGGTGAAATCACTCAACTGCACTGGTTGCAACAAAAAACTTCCAAGCCCAGGAGACATACCGAATTCCATGCGAAAAGCTATTATGACAGTGCAATACAAAATAAGATTGCTTAGTGTCAAACTGAACGCCATGGATATATGCAATTTTCTCGTCATAGTCCATGTATCGCGAGTTGCATTAGTCAGAAACTAAGATTAAGTAAAAGTGCATCCAACTGCCATAGCTCTTGGTTCAGGAGGTAAGGGTTTACTATTGTGTTGGTTGCTGATGTGAACAGCTGTGATACAGCACTGTCACTGACTAAGTGATTGCCTCAGGTCCGTCCGGATCCTGATTCCGGAACAGAGCAGCTGCCGCAGTGACCACGTTTCTCCGTTAAAGCTTTCACGGTTCGCTGTCAGATCACTGTCTGAGAGGTCCCGACAACCGATCTCAGTGGTGATCTTGTTGTCAGTTTCTACCCAGATTGATTGAATGAGTGTTTGGAGGCGTAGGTATCTCGGAATAATAAGGCTTTCAAATAAATCATGGTTGTACGGCGGTGAAGCATCGGTGTTGAACACCAAAGTTATGCTGTCAATGACGATGATGATGACTGAGAGCTCCTAGTATGTCCCTATCAAGCACACAGCTAGGCAGAAGAGACGATGCGAGGTAGACAGTCCTAACCAATTTGAGCTACGCGATATGGCTAGCTCTTCAATAGATGACAAATACCTTGTCCCCAGAGAAATGCAACTTTTCCTCACATGTGGCTCAAAACCCCACAGGTCATGGCAGTGGTCGTTCCTAGTGAACTAAGTGTTGCAAACTTCCCGCGTTCGAAAGAGAGATAAAACACGAACATTCGAACTGAAATAATGGTAGGAACGGTGAATGATGCTTATCTGTGATCAATTCGGTAAGTAGTAGTAAGATATTAGCCGCTTAACCAATGCACTGTCTCAAACGTCTCAACAGTGAAATATGTGATCCGGTACCTTGAACCAGCAAACAAAAGTGAACTAACCAACAAACCAATCAAAAAGATCGGTTATCTGCTTGCCGCTGACGCGTTCCAATGCGCGGAGAATCTGAACCAATATGAGGCCTCTGATTCCTCCCCCGTCCAAAGCGAGAACACGGTATCCAGCGGGACCACAATTCCATCTGGAGCTCAATTTTCGTCTTCGCCCAACTGTTGCCGTGATGTCCTCATCACCTTCTTCCTGGAGAAAGTCAGGATCATCCAGATTCGGACAACATGTACTGTCAGGTTCATCTTCCCCCAAAGATCGGTCGGATAGTAGTGAAGTGGTCGATGAATGAATGGAGTGAGTCGGTCGAGAGATTGTGGCCGGATCATCGTCATTACCATTTAGGATGACGACGGGCTCGTCCACCTTTGACTGCAATTCAATACGTTCATTTAGGAAAGACTCCTCACAAGAGCAATCCCGAGGTACGAAATGTAGCCTGATCCTGTGCGGTTGAACTGTATTAATGCGAGCTTGACGCTGCATGGGTAAAAGAGGGACAGGCAAGGAAAGTTTCTTAGTCAAAATAGAAGTTCCTCATATAATGGAAGTTTGTTTACTGGGGGGAGGATGGCCCACGGAATGCTAAGCAAGACTGCGTATACGGCAAGGGAACCAAACCAGCTATAGCACTTTTCGGGATCCGAGTCTTGGAAATTTGAAACACACTACCGGGAGGAGGTAATTACCTTTTGCGGCGGGGATCCTGATGAACCGTAGAAAGAAAGCTTTTCTTCTGGGTCGGATTCTGTGGAAAAGAACAAACAGACACTTTGAAAGCGAGAGGTTGCTTTGTGCGTGCGAGTGCACTAATACATGAAGGATAGAAAACATGAATTGAAGATAACTAGGCTGATCAATAAGTTGGGTGAGATCGAATCTCAGCTTAGACAGAATCGTCAGTCTCGTTTTAAAGTAAAGTGATTTCTTGCAGACGGTCCGTTGACAGTAGAAATGCTGTAACCGGGTAAGAATACTTCCACGACCGCACGTCAGTTTAACATCACTAATGACCAACCAGAAGCATTCCGATATTCCTGGGTTTGCAACGTTGAATCCAACAGCGAAAAGTAGAGTGGATTGTTCTGGCAACCACATTCCAGTGATGAACATTTTCTCGAACGCGTCCCCTAAATGAAACTGCACCTGACTGGTCATCTACAACGTGTGTGTTCACACTCACAATTTGAACGTATTCTGAGCTCGCAAAAAATCCATACGACCACAAAGTAATAGTGGACAATGCATCCACCAAACATTCAAAAATCAACTTATCAAAACATCAGTGAAGCCTACGAAGAATGTTAGCTACGTTCTCTTGGAAAAAAATTGTGACCCAATCAGAAGCGACTTTATATAAAAATGGCCTTCTACTTCGCTGGAGCAGTGAAAATCCATTCCGAAAACCTGATAATTTCCGTAGGAGGTAAGGACGCTCATCTCGGTTCACGCACTAAGCCCCAAGTGCTTAGTTTTCCTTCCTTTATTTGATAATCATAAATATAAGCTGTACATGCCGTTGGCCTAAGAACTGTTCCCCCTTTGTGGTGTCGAACAAAATGACAATGGCTCAGCTGTAGCATTATTTCGGTGCCTAGCTGCCATTGCAACCGAGGGAAGCACAAGGCCTATGATACTATCAAATTGTCCAGGCCTAGACAAGAGCGGTCGAGATGCAGAGGTTGGGTTCGAATCATGGAACTTCCGGTCAGCAAGTTCGCACAAAATGCCATGCGATATCAACTATCCCACTTGGGATTCTACTAACTTGATGCAGTAGGCGAATCTAGAAACGGAAGCAAGCTTCCATTTGCATCACACTTCAGCACAACATCAGTGTTCTTGCTATGTGAACTAACTATCTATATAATCTGTCAAGCTGGGGGGTGCTAGTCAGTCTCGCGTAACCCTGCCTGCTCATGGCAGTAGTCTCTGCAAAATATAAAATTTACCAAAACCGGGCTTACTACGACTAGGCTCTTGAGTTAGCCAACTGGCTTACAGCTAGACTTCAAACCGGTGGTATTAGAATAGGAGAACCTAATAAAACGAATAACAGACCTACCACATAATCTTAGCTATGGTATTTTTGGATGAGGTTCCTGGGTACTGTTCGGCTATTCATTCGAACTGCAGAGATTCACGTCTAATCAACCATCCCGCTAAACAATTAAGCTTACTGTGTGTGGTAGCATTTAAGTGAAACATACATACTACGTAAAACACCGCATCTCCGAATCGATGTTTCATCATGAGCTATGACGTTCTGAATGGCTTTGCGACATAGTTTCGGAAAACAGGCTACAGAACTCGGAGTCGTGTCTATAATACTCGGCGTTCAAGCGACCGTCAAACTTTTTTCTGATTGTGCTGTCCACTGTTAAACCTTTCCTTGCTACCAACAAACTATGGGTTGCTCACAAGAAAGAATAATTCAAACAATCAGTGGACCTTTCATCCGAGGGACCGGACAACATAATTGACAGGCAGACTAAGATATCAGTTGAAGAACATCATAAACGAGAGATTCAGTTGGGCCCTAGGTGAGTCTCCCGTCATAAACCAAATTGGTATGCAGATAAGTATGTTAGTCGATTTTCGTGGTATTTGGGTTCAAGTAGAACAAAGTTGACCGAGACTCGGGAACTGCGTCTACCTGATGAGCTCCGAAAAGGGCGGAACTGGTCGTGGGCTGCGAAGAGTTTTCAGCAACCTTATGAGTAGTGTATTACGTCTATAAGCTGTCATGTGATTTGTGGTACTTCGAGTGGTTTAAGGTCACTTTACCTCGACTGAGTAGTCTAACAAGTCTACTTACCGACGAAGAAAAAAAGAGTTGTTATTCTTGTTGACCTTTAATAATATGAAAGAACTCTGCTGATGTCGTCAAGGCTGACGTCCATACGTCGTTTGTGCTATCGTCAGTGACGCGTACACTAAGCTGTGGTCCGTAGCATTTATCGTATCCGGGATAGAACACTACACTTAAAAAGACAAACATTCTTATCGTTAGCTCACTCAACGCCGTGGGATAAATTAGCACTCCAGGTTTCCGGGGTGGACACTTAGGAAGCTCTCCAATAAGAGATACCCCATTACTCAGGTTTCCGGGGTGGACACTTAAGAAGCTCTCCAATAAGAGATACCCCATTACTGTGAGTGCCACTACTGAAGAATTTCGTTGCATTTGCAAAGTGAACTACCTGAACTTGAGATGACGATGAGGACGTTCATCAGCGAGCCACTCGGTCACCAGGTGGCTAAGACAAAAGCGAATTTAGAAGGTAAATCAACCTGACTGTAAGCTCTAAAACATGACATGCCAGCAACAACATAGCTGATACGCCAGAATATAGGAGAAAGTATACAGCAGGCCATTCATCAGTCTGGATTTGGCGGCCCATGATACTCAGGAAAGTCGTGATGGGAGACAAACAAAAAGCGATTGGTCTGTAGAACTAAACACAACCGTGTGATAGTCCCAGACGAAGAATGGTAATTGAGTGAACACCGATTACGTAAAATAAGTAATAACAGCTTCTGATGAGAATAATGGATAACTTGAAGCAAACATCGAGTCAGCAAGAAAACTGAACCTGGGTCGGAACAGACCATAAATAGATCTGCGTGCAGTGCATGAATTATAATACGCCCAAACTGATGAAATCGTCAGGAAATCCCAGTGTTCGAATTACACTGGAGGAGGATTGTGAGAGGGTACCACCCAACCAATGAAGATGAATAACGACTCCGATCGGAGCAGACACAAAGACGTAACAAACTCTTCCGTAACTTCGCTTCAAAAAGAGGAAACACCGCAATTAAAATTGTTGTACTAACGAAATGAAAAAAAGCCGACGGGGACAAAAAACATGACAAATTAGTGCCGAGCGAACTGGTCCTGTCCACGGTGAATTAAATTGCGGAATGAATATGTCATTTTTCTTCTTTTTAAGTCCTGGGCGATTTAAATCAATTTGTGGGAAAGATTGAAAAAATGTATGACTCAAGTCTGGTCCGAGGGGAAAAGTGCCTGTGCTGTCTGCATGGATGTTATTCAAACGTACGGTTTGAACTCCACAGGAGACTGCGGGGACCATGAGTATAGGGATCAACGAAGTGTGACTAACTTGTGGACATTGCAACAGGCTGCAGAACCGAACTCAGACCGAGCACCTTAGAGGACCGTGAACACAGACCAGCAAATAACAATTTCCGTGTATACAGGTAAAAGCTAGACTGTTAATGTGCTGATTCACTGTGCACCTACCAACGGTAAAACGGCAGGGCTGTGCCGCGCCGGCTGGGATGAGAATGGTTGAGGACGATATCCGCCCGGATGATGAACGACGTGGACCGTTTGCACTGGCAGCAAATGTGTGATTCAAGTCCGCAGTATGAACATCTGTGCTAGAGGATGGGCTTGGGCTGACACTACGTAAAGTATACAACTCAGCCTCCGTATGTGACGACAGTTTCGACGTCCGTCGGATGCTGGCTGAATAACGCGTAAAGCGGCGTTGCTGAACGTTGTTTATTCGTGGTAGCTGGCTTGCGGAGTAGAAGATTTCATCAAACACTGTAGAAAAAGAAGAGATGGGGAATCAGCCGTGACATGCGTATGTATGCGCAAAAGAAAATCAAAGTACTCCGTGTTGACTGCATCCAGATATCCATGCTCGCCTGAATAACGTGGATTCCTCTTGATTTTACGATATACGGTCGGGTCCGACCAAGTCAAAACATGTGTTGATCTCTGTCATTTGTACCGTTCTTCATTCCACTATCTGCAAAAATGTGACCTCCTTGACAAATTGTGAGAAGTTTTCCTAAATATGGAAGCTTCACGAATAAACATCTGCACAATGTGAATCAGAGTATGTAGATCTACTGAGAAAGCGCCAGGAGCGGTTATCCATCCTGAGTTCATTGAATTACATGAAACTATCTCACGTATTCATTTAAAAGTTATTAGATTTCTAGATCCAAAACAGCAAGAGTCCTCTATATAGCAGAAGAAATACGGTGTTGAAATTGAAAGCCTGCACAAAACCACAAGTTGACAAAGTAACAAATAATCATGGTACTGAAACGTGGACTGCAGTGGTAAGGTCCACCAAAGTCACTTCTCTAAGAGGTTAATTACGTAAGCCCCAAAATGACAGATATGAGTAAGCATGCAAACATCTCATAGGTAAGCACATTCTAAGTAAGAACTCAGTTCGCGTGAAAACGAAGTCAAAGTACACCAATGGTTCGCAACGCGTCACGTATCACAACAGCGGAGTAGGTTGTTTGCAGGGTTACCTTGTTGACTTGTTGACGTAACGCAATTACAATGTGAATGGTTAAATCATCCCATTTATCTGGCTATCAGTTGGCGGGTACGCAGAACAAATTTATTAACTACGTCAGATTCCGGGATGTATTTAAGTTAGGATCAAGTCTCACATGTGGAACAGTTCAAGACATACCAAGAGCCATAGCAAGTTATGTATATGAATGTTGGTCGGGGTTGCCAAGCCTGGTGTCGTAGACTCATGCATAACGCACGATCATACATAGAACTTGGCACGAGAACAATTTTCGCCAAAACCAAACATAGAATGAAGACACTTCTAACGACAGAATTACAGCGCTACTCAAATGGAGCCATTTTAAGTAGGTGGAATTAATTCTGGTCAACAATCGGAATCAATAATCGTTGTTTCAGGTCAGCTACCAGAGAAAGTCAAGCCAGTCTACGGTGAATCTATCGACAAGTACTGTACATCTGTTTCACACATTGGAAATCATCGGTGGTGCGCATCTAACGGGTAGTTAGGGCGTTATAATTTTGTAGGTTGTTTGTTCACCTCAGTTCATCATCGCCCAAAAACCTCCCATGGGTCTAACGGATTATAATCGAACAAGCGAGAATTATCCGATCAAGTGTTAAAGAGACGTCTCTGCATCTGAAGGGAGATGGATATGGAAATTATTGAACTGTTTTGCAGTGTCTGTTCATTATTGGTTGGTATTCATGCAATGTCCGTAAAGGTTCAGAAGCATGTCTGAGGATGGTAACTCTTTCAAAACCCTGTGCAACTGAGGTCAGGTAGCTTCTATTGGTTTAATTCATGTTGGTCAGTAAACGACTCCGTACTCGAATGCGCTCCTCCTTTCACGTGTATCAGTTCAGGCTATCTTGTGTCGAACAGTACTGTGCAAAAATGCGGAGGATGCGGTAGCACGATACATCGCGATTTTCGCATCCACTCGCAGGTAGTGACGGATCTTTCGGACGCGGCGTTAACCCTCAGTAATCACAAGTCCAATGCTTTGTCCATCATTTGATCGGTGATCAGTGTTGCCTAGGTAGCAGAAATCTGAGCAACATGCTATCCCACTACTATTCATCTCTCTGGCAAATTTCGATGTCCTGGAAAAACAAGCCAAAAAAGGATAGAACAAGTACAAATGTTGTTAGAGGATGTAATCGCGCCTCAACATGGCAAAATAATCCGCAAACAACATGCGGACCTATAAGAAACCTAGTACCTATATCGGTAGAAAGGGTTATGGATTGCATAGGTGGCCATCCAGATGACAGCGAATAGACACACCATCTTCTGAAAACAGAACGTCCTCCGCGTATATTAAAATAAGTCAAGACCTGAATAATTTTGCGCCAGACAGACACTGAATTTTGGGCCCACGAACTTCTTTCAATGCGTCAAAAGACAACCGCAATGTGCATACGACTGGATTTCTCCAGTGCGTTTCAAATCACAGCTAACGCAAGCGCTCTATGGGACTCTGTCAAATATTTATACCAAGAGCACTCTGTTCTTCGTCTGTCTGTTCGTCGTTGGCCTTTATGATAAGGTTCAAGTCAAAGGAACAAATATTCTAGTCAGCATGACCCTCAGAGCCATCACAGGACACAGACCCAGCCACAACGAAAAGGTAGCAGTTTTAGGTTGGGTGTATTATAGTGTTAGGTTGGGATGCAGTTGTGCGACTAACTACAACATTTACACGGTTAAATTCAGTTCGGTTCGAATAACCTAGTGGGACAATCGAATGGAGGCTTGTGTATGACTTTATCACATTTGACAACACCATCATTCTCTTTTGTTAGTGGTACCTATGGAAATCTGTCTCACATCCAGACATTCACATTAGACCATACTATTGGTCAGCAAGTTACCCCGAAAGATCCCAGCGGTGCAATCGTGAAACAGAACTCTTAAGTTAGGCGTATACATTTCGGATGTACCCTAACAAAAAGTTATGCAGCATATCACCGATTCAAACGAGATAAAACATTCATTCAAAAATGCTCGCTGATGGCCAGCCTAACAGACATAAGCGTAGACAACAAGAAACACATATCAGGCGAAACGAACTGTGGAAGGAACTTACGATGTGCCGCATCCTCATGGGTGTTGTGAACCACTTCCGGAGCTGTGCCATCGAAAAGTGTCAAACCTTTCTCGGCCGCAGTCCCTGGATCCATACAGCCAACGGTGCATCCTTCCAGATCGGGAGGACATCGTTTTGCCCCAACAGCATGTAAGGTATACAGAGCGAGATCTCTGAAAACCCACGGAAGGAACCGACGTTGACGATATAAGCTAAGTTTCACACAGTACGACCGAAAAACAAGAACTGCCACAACCCGCTTTGCAGGATGAGCAGATGCACAGCACATTTGCAGAGAATACCCAATCAGACCAAGAGAACAAACCTAGTGTGGACACAACCAGCCACATTTACTAACGAAAGCGTTCATTCCATCAACAATGATAATTTGTCGGACAAAAAGCACCGAACGCAGATAGTGCCAAATCTGATTGCATAATTAGGGGAAAACTGATTTGGTTGGACGCCCCAACAAATTTTAGGTCTGCAGGAGCCATACCTCACCGTCCGGTGGTTGCCAGTCTTTATCAGGAAAGCTCGTCTATATAAAAAACCGAGTGGATTGCAATAATCCACAGTGGCCAGCAATAATTGCTAACCGGAACAGATCCATAATTAAGTAATGGCTGACACTAATCTCTGTTCTTCAATTTTTGCCTGTCAGACAGCGCACATCAATTTGTCTCAGTTATGTGAATGGTGTTGTGAATTGTCTGAGGACCACTAACAGAGAGCAGTAATTGTTTGCTACCTCGTTATTGTGGTACTACAGAACAGCTCAAAAACTAAGTATGCAACTGGATGGGAGCTTAAACTACGATGAAAGCAAGGGTATAATTATCTTGTCCCATGTTTTATGTCTTGCAGTAAACTGCGCTGTTTTCACATGCAAGACGATAAATTGATCAGGAAAATACGATTAAGCGTAAACAGTACTATTTCCGAAAGACTCCGCTCGAGTACTTCAGTTAGCGGGCACGACAGATGGAAAATGGTGCAAGTTTTTTTTCGCGAGACGATCCGACCACAGTCAATCTTGTTCGGTCCGACGTATCAGCATGACCACAGGCAGTTAACATTTTCGCGCCCAAAAAATTAACCCTTCATTAGTCCATTAACCAGTGTGGTTCCTAGGCTTCCTCAGTGGTCCAAATATTTCTCCTCGCGTTGCCGGCATGTGCCCGGAGAAGTAATTACTTTTTACAATGAACAAATTTCCATTGTCTAGGACCTGCGTCGACTGATTTTGGCGTAATAGTGAAGCTGCCTGGCGCGGATTAGCTGATCCGCAGTATATTTTTCTCTCAGGCCAGAATGCTTGTTATTCAGAGTGCGCTTAGACGATTCTGGTTACCCGAAATCCATGGATGATATCAAAGAAGGAAACTTCTGCTTATGTCTGCGACCTCAAGATTCAGAAAAGTGGTTATCTAGTCCAGGAAATGAACACCGTTAAAAGGAGACGGTGTTCAAAACACTGCCTCTGCTTCGTAGCCTGTAGTGGTAGGTAATCTAGAACATTTGAAAGCCGTTATTCAACCCCAGATCATAAGTCATGTGAGCACAACTATCTCTGCCTCCTGATCTACGCACTGTCGAATTCCGGTGCACTCTGTAAGATGCCGACGTGAAATTATGGTACCAAACGGATGATCACATGCGAATACTATTTATCTTGAATCCTGGATACCAGTGGAGCAACAATCTTGGTACATCATCGATTACTGTTGTAACAGATTATACACCGACCTTAAGTGGACAGTGACATTGGGTTGGCAGTGTGAATCAGTTCCGTGTTAATATCGATCGCAAAAACCTCTGGGTTAAAAATTGGAAGACCGAGGCCATGCCGCAATGGCGACGAGGCTAGCATGTGTTAAATACTAGCACTAGGATACAGGAAGAGCGTGGTCGTTGGTGCCCCAAAACAGCCGGTTTGAAACCACAGCGTCCCTATTGTGAAATTGCCAATAGCCCAAGTGTGAAAGTCGACTTGGAATCTGACACTCGAATCGTTTTAGCATGATGAATGGTTCAGTGGTACCTGGGCTTACCCACGAAACTTAGAGTGCGATTATGTCGTCTGCCGTAAGCGAATACTGCCCGAAGTACAATACGCTTCCACCGATGTCAGTGGCGATCTTGTTGTCAGTTTCTATCCAGATTGCCTGAATGAGTTCTTGGAAGTGTAGGCACCTCGGAATGATTGTAGTAAGTCCCTTTTCCGTCCATCTTTATTCTTTCCTTCACAATAAGGCTTTCAAACAAGTCATGGCTGTACGGCAGTGAAGCATCGGTGTTGAACACTGATGTCATGCTGTCGATGATGATGATGAGGTCTCCTTCGAGGTTGAACCCCTCTCGATGGAAGGAATTCGTTGTAATCCGCCCCATATCCCCAAATACTTGCTTGATGCAAATTGGAAGGTCCGCTGGCTTTAGGCAGTGACAGGCATCACAAAGAACTAGACCCTGGTCGAATATCAATGACGATAACGAAAATGTAGGGCAAGAAGAATCGCAAATATCGGGACTGACTTAATACATAATACTTATCGATTGAAAAAAAACTGGTATTTGTAGGAGGTTGTAGGAGAGTTGAACGCAAGGAAACTGGAAAAGAGGGATACTCATCGTAGGTTGGCTCTACGTTTCTCAAGTTCGGAATAAACGCAACTGTTTGTGTTATCACAGCTTGAAAAAATAGGTGGATTTATTCGTACCAAGCTGACGGGCATAATCTGGAAGAACCAGATTCAGAACAGTAAGACACCGTGGGTTTTACGCTTGATGAACGCCGTAGTTCAAGGTGTTCATTTCATGGTTGTATGTGGGCTAGGATACTGTCAGGGCGCCCACACCTAGACAGGAGGACGATTAGGGTCTTCAACCAAAGCCTTTGGCTCAAAAGCCTAACCGCAAGGCAGCGGTGTTTGGCGGGAAATGCAAATGCATTACCATTTCTACGGAACAAGTCGCCACATGTTCCAACCCCCAACCTGGAGGACCAGGAGACTGTGTTCGTCAGACCTCTAGCCATTGACCAATTGACCAAATCCGGTAATGCCCGAAGATTATTTCAATTGATCCGTGCGACCGGTCCCCGGAAACCACCTGTGAGCGAAACTATCAAGGATCGGAATGGAGTGACCATTTCGAATAAAGAAGAACGTCTCGACCGATGGGCCAATACTTCGAACAACAATTGTCATGGCCACCAGCTGGCGCCCATCTGGAACCCACAGGTGACGTAGAACCCTGGACGGTGAACGTGGAACCACCTACGGCCTCGGAGGTTTATGACTGCATATGTTCTCTCAAGCGCCACCGAGCCTCTGGTCCGGATGACCTCCCACCCGCATTGTTCAAAGATGGGGTGAAATCCTCAGTCAACGCTTGTCTGATCTGTTTGCCTGCATCTGGGAAAAGGAGTCTGTCCCAGACAACTGGGGAGAGTCGGTGATAGTGCCCATTTTCAAAAGGGGCTCGTAGTGAGTGTGGCAACCACAGGGGATCAGCTTGACCCCGGTCGTAACGAGACTGTTGGCGTCACTTGTGCTTCGTCGCCTTACGGTGGCTCGTGAGACACTGTCTCGAGAGCAGCAAGCGGGATTCCGGCCTGGTAGGGGTTGTGTTGACCAAATCTTCACACTTCGTCAGGTGCTAGAACAACGCCATACGTATAAGCGACCCACAATTCTAGTATTCCTGGATTTCCAAGGCGCATTTGACTCGGTTGACCGGTCTGTTCTGCTTGACACGCTTGCCCACCAAGGAATGCCCCGGAAGTTCGTGAACATAATAAGCTCTTTGTATTCCAAGACTTCCGGACGTGTGAGAGTATACGGCGAGCTCTCCAAAAGCTTCCGTACACAAAGTGGCGTCCGTCAGGGATGCCCACTCTCCCCATTCCTGTTTAACTTCGTGATCGATGAAATAATGAGACGAACGCTGGAAGGTCTCCAAAACCCCGGTGTTCAAATAGCCTCTGACGAAAACCTTGTCGATCTGGAATATGCAGATGACATCGTTCTCATCTTTGAAGAGGAGGAGAAGGCGCAGGTGTTTTTAGATGAACTGACCAAAGTCATCCCGTCCTTTGGTATGCACTTTGCACCCAAAAGTGTAAGGTCATGCTCCTGGACATGCAGTCACTGAACACGCCACTTACAATCCAGGGAGAGGCACTGGAAGTTGTGGAGCGTTTTACATATCTTGGAAGTTGTATTAGTTCTGATTGTAGTGTGACAGATGAGGTAAATGCACGAATCTGCAAGGCTCGGGTCGCGTTTGCTAATTTGAGACACCTATGGCGTCAGTGGTGTGTCCCTGAATCTCAAGGGACGTGTGTATCAAGCTACAGTGCGGGCTGTTTTGTTGTATGGCTGTGAGACTTGGCCTGTTCGAGCAGCGGAACTGAGACGTCTTCAGGTGTTCGACAATCGTTGTCTCAGAACCATAGCTCGTGTGGGATGGTGTCGGCGAATCCGTAACGAGGCAGTTAGAAAGCGAGTTTTGGGTTGTGCAACGGGTACTTCCATTGAAGAATGTGTCCAGCACCAGAAGCTGCGTTGGTTGGGACATGTGTTGCGCATGCCTAATCATCGTTTGCCGAAGAGAGTGCTGTTTTCCATGCCCAATTCAGAGTGGCGTAAGCAGAGAGGTGGCCAACCCTTGACCTGGCAGAAGGGTATGAAAGAAATCACGAAACGCTTGGGTGCTGTCGGTGCTACTCGCCTTCCAGGATGGGGACCGCGATCCCCACTGCGCCTGGTTGGAGACGCTGCAAGATATGGCTGCCAACCGATGTCAGTGGCGATCTTGTTGTCAGTTTCTATCCAGATTGCCTGAATGAGTGTTTGGAGGTGTAGGCACCTCGGAATGATTGTAGTAAGGCAGCAATAAGTCCCTCCCGTCCATCTTTATTCTTTCCTTCACAATAGGGCTTTCAAATAAATCCTGGTTGTACGGCAGCGAAGCATCGGTGTTCAACACTGATTTCATGCTGTCGATGATGATGTTCAAGGTGTTTTCAGAAACAGAGAATACTATACTCGATCTCCGTCCCAGCAAAAGATGCCTTTTCTATGATTTCGTGGTTCTTGTTTGATTTTAACTTGGTCCCACAGATGGCGCTTTACTTCGACGTGATATTTAGGTGTGTTTAGTTGAATAGTACCCAGAGGTATAGACACCTTGATGGTTTTGTTTAAGGACATTAGGCTCTTTTTACTAAGGCCTTCCCTCATGGTTATATTGCAGTTAAGCACTGGTATGAATTAATGGTGTACTGCTGTTAATGACGATGATGATGATCGATTGGTTACGGCTAGTTAACACCTGAGAGGAGCTGAGGACATCACACACAACAGCAACGGGTGTACACCAACTAGTGCCCGCATCAGTTAAAGTTTTCGCAACTAAAATATGCGTTCAGGCTAAGTCATATTTTCCCCCATACAATGGGAAACCGTGGAAAGATGAGAGTGCCTGCAAACAGTAAGTCTTCCTACTAAACGAGAGAGACGGAAAACCAAACATACCAAATAAAGGGATGCGTTCATTGACATGGGACGTGCTACGTGCGACATGACATCAAATTACATTTCGACTCGAATTGATCGCTATCACATTCACCCTCCTCTGATAATATCAATGCGGGGTATTCGTGTAAACAATAAGGTCTAGAGTGAGAATGCTGGCGACTACACAATGGATATAGTAAATGAAACTGTCGGACGTTTCGACTACCGAGGGTGGCCTTTGTTCCTTGATACAGGCCACCCTCGTAGGTCGAGACGTCGGACAGTTTCAGTTGATACATCCACTGTGTGGTCACCAGCATTTCACCATAAATCAACAAGCTCTAGTGCCTAAACCTTCAGCTTTTTCGAATCGAGGAAGCCCATTTAACCTTCTTCCAGTTCATGTACGCTCTGTTCTGAGCACACTGATTAACAACAAGCCCATGTGACTATTGGCAGATGAAAAGTAACGTGCCAGTCATGGTGTGCACCAAACTACATCAAACATTGATGACGATATTAAAAGATGCGCGCGCACGGAACCTTTCTGAGCTAGCCCTAGGTTCCCACGGATTATCACAGACAGTATTCTGAACACTGAAAATCGTAAACAGTTCTCGGGAGCATGGTGACCTTTTTCCGTCTGAAGTTCGGTCCTTGTGTTTGTATATGTTTGGATTTTGTATAAGATCCAGCTCTATGGACGCAGTTCAAGTTTCGTCGCAATCAGCTGCAAGGTTTGTGTTGTGAGGTCGTACCTAACTGGGCCCGAGGAACAATAAGGAAGCCATCAAACCAGCCTAGGGATGATTGGCTAATTAGCCCAACAGCAGCCTATTTACTAAGTCCAGACGTTGTATGACTAGCCCTGCCTTATGTACGTTCCACAGGGGCGACCGATGCCGCGGCTGGCTCGTCTGCCGGCGCGATCCATTATGATGAGTAATCAATAGTGGTCTTGCGACAGCAGGTGGAACTTTGGTCTGAGGCAGTCTGTACGCGCACGCAGCCCATTATAAGACGTTTACATTTCGGACCAGCAGCTTGAATAGTGCGACACACGTCGGGCATCGGTGGATGGACGCATGTGTTCATGTACATCAGCAGGCGAGGAAGTGTTAGATACAACACAGTTTTTTAGGTGGATGGAAGTGATGGAAATCCCAACCCAAGGAGCAGTCACATACACCCGAAGTTGAAAAAAATTAATGGAATATGCAATTCGCTGGACTCATTCAAACTGCTAGTCGGTAACATTTTTCGCAGTTGCAATACAATATAGTGAAGCCCGGCAACCAGTAGTAGATGAAATAGTGAACCACACCGGACTACAACAGGCACGTCGACCTTGCGGGAAGCGTTACTTCGATCAGTCTTTATGAATGGACTGTTTTGGTGCACAAATGTCCCACAAAGTGAAAATATGAGACCAATTTTACCTGAAGAAGTACCACGTGTGCTTAGACGATACGAATGTATGTTTCGTTCACAAAGAAGTAGGATCCACTTTACCTTCTTCGAATTATTCACAACTAATTTGCGAGTTGTTTATCTACTGACTTCCAGTTGGTCAATGATGAGCAACTCATGCTCTTGAAGTCAAGTTATCGGTGAACGCCCTACGCCAAACAAACTGGATAAATTTGGCATAAACATTTTGTACGGAACTTCCACGATATCTTGATTATGAATGAGATATTAACAGTCATTCGTATTTCTGTGAATTAGGAGCGGGCTGTCTCCAGGATTCGTCGTACAAGTCAATCCTTCATTTTTGTTGTCATGATTAGGCCTGAATTAGGTGATTCAGAACGATTTTGGAGTTTCTAGCAGCGGTGGAGGAGTTTTGAAACCAGCCGACCACTGTTCTATTGTGATAAGTTCGATCAAATCGGAATGGCCACATGGAATATGGCCGAATTCCTAAAACTTTTTGTTGTCGGGAGCATATATAGAAGAATAGCAGCACCGCAAGGTGATATGCTTTCGGTGTTTTTTCCTTCAACATTGCAGATGGTACGTTCAAAAAACCTCATTTTATATTTAGGTGAGTAAGTTCGAGCCAAGGTTTTACTAAGCAATTTCAGGAATCGGTCGGAATATATAAATACTCAACATGCATCCTTTACGCGATTTCAGGATCAGTTTAGTTTATCTCGATATCTTGCTTCGTTCGAAAGTTGTGTGCAATCTGGTCAAAGTCGGTATGTTTTCTTCCCGTATCCTGGTGTTTATGAAACGGTTCATTGCCCTATGATTCGGCAAGTGATCGTAGGTAAATCAAACCGTCAAATTATTCCGGTTTCGACATACACTTACCGCAACAGATGACCCCTTGATACTGTACGGTAGCTCAGTTTTACAGATAACTTAACAAGTACTGAGTGAACGACGGGCCACACAGAGTATTTGTTGTTTGTGGTTGCCCGTAATAGATGGTTAAGGTATACGTTAGGGCATGTTGTAGCGAATCCTAACTGCGAGCAGCATGATGGGTGGAGAAATAAGCCAACTTACTGTCCAACCATTAGATTTCGTCTGTGGAGCCCGACTAGGAAAGGTCGGTATGTGGCAATTCTAAGGTGCGAAACTACTAATGAAAACGAATCCACCGGGTGATCTGCTTGCCGATTGGGTTCCAGCGGAGTTGTCTAAAGAAAAGCCATGTGTATATATCGCAAATCCCCACTACCGTACACACACAGGAATCGGCTACTTAAATCTACTACATCGACGACTACCTCGAACTGCGGACTTGTGAAGAGGCAGAGAGTGTGGCTGCGGTTCATCGAAATTTGGACTGAAAGCTGGTAGAAATATTCAGTTGGTCAGTCGTTTTTTAAAAATCGCAAACCGTCTACCGAAGTACAGTTGGCCCCAGCTGTTACCGATGATAAGGAGAATCATGGAACGATAGCTGCGGTTAGAGGCGGCGTTAAGTGGATCTGCTCATCCAGTGTGCAAGGAAGTGAGATCTATGCAGTAGTCCCTAGCTAAGTTTTGCATTGAGGAGTACCAGAGATCGCGTTTATGTCAAACGATGCGCGCCGTCCTCAGTAATAGTTTTTCGAAATCCAAACACATATGAGGATGATTTGCGTGAGAACTACAGAATTAGAAACTGTGCCCAAACAGGCGAAACATGGAATTTCATCGGTTTGAGTTGGACATATTCACACACATCAAATACTGGAATACTGGAATTCTTCCGGTTAGCCAACTACAGAAAACGAGGGAGACGGTTTCTACTGGTCGCTTGTTTCAAGAAGAAAAGCCCTATCAGAAAATATTCTTGAAAGTGTCCTCCTAAGGAGGTAAAGCATCTCAGCACCATTATTTCCATTCATACGCTAAACACATGGCCTTTCGGAGATACCAATACGAAAGAAACACAAGATCATGCATTGTGAAGTGCACTGAAGAACCTCGTCATTATGTTTTCAACACACTAATTCATACAGTCATCGAACAGGGTCTTTGTTTAAATCATACCTCTACGAGGTGCTATGTCTGATTTTTACCAGACAGTTTCACGCAGGGATAAAATGCAGACTGTAGACTGAATCACCCTGAAACAGTGCTGAACTCGCCAAACTTTTAAGGAGAGTGTGGGCTGTGAATAAGAAACTTTAGAAACTTACTTTTGCGGAGAATGCATATACCTATAAAGAATAAAAAGACGACGTAATAATAAAAATAACAATATTAACAAGTACGACAATAATGGTAATGGGAACAACAACAATAACAATAGTAATAGTAGACGTCATATGGTGCCTATCCTCTTTCCAGTCAAGATATTTTATATAGAGACTAGCGAGAATGCGGTTGACACATCCCTGCCCGAAAGGTAGTGTTAGTCTACCGATAGGAAATTCGCTAGCGTAAAGCATGCTATTTACGAGTTAAGGGGAAGCAAAAACTGAATTGCTTAGTTGTCATCTGACATGTATGGCAAGGTTGATGGCCATGAAGGTAGATATGGTTCCGGGCTGTCTAAGCGACATAAGGGCAAGTGAAAAAGCAGGAGATTGCTTAGAAGTAAACATTACCGTAAGAAGCTCACGCCTTAACCCATAAGCTATTTAGCGCTTGGTGGATTCAATCCATAAAATTCGAAGACTCAATTACAGTTTGGCTCAACTGACCACAATTAGAAGTGGAGCGGATACTATGAGAACTAGTGGGCCATCAAGAACTGCTCACGAGATGCAATTAGAAAAATAAACAAAGAATTAGTCAGTGGAACCACGTGTCTTGAGGTAAACCTACCTAAGAGTATTGTTTCATGTGATTCATCACTTACTGTGTAGGAGAAGAATAGCGTATATCTCCATTCTAGGCTAGTTGCTAAGATTATTCACATGAATCGGCTTCATGGTGGCATGAATCGGGTAAACCAGGCACGAGACATGAGGAGGGGTAATACGTGGCGAAATAAATCGGCTGAACAGAAAATGAAAGTAGTGAACAAGAGGCATCCTTTACGTTTTGAATAAGTAATAGAGATCGTTCAGAAACTTGACGAATCAGATAAGTACATCTACAATGTCAATATAGTGTGTATACATTTGTTTCCGAGAGAGATTCGCATTAGTACTGAAAAGGAATAAGCGTACTTATCGGCAGTAGAGCCAATAATAACTACGAGTACAATTCCAACCAGCTTGCGGTACGATGGTGAGCTGGAACTAACCCAGTCTTTGTAAAGATTACCTACACTATTCCCCAGGCTTTGCGACTCCACAGGCGACAAACCAATGAAAAGCAGCATCGCACCGAAAAGCCTCTGGAGGATTCTGTCGTGACTCTAAGCAGTAGCATAGTAATCCATTCGGATCAGATAAGAGTTGACCTAGACTGGTCTAAAACACAACGGTGGCAGCAGTATCTAGCGCTGACGTGCCTGGGGGAAAGATGAATACACATACCATTAAGGAATTTTCTCACCGATTTTGGCTATCAGATCAAATTCCAAACAATGGTACCTGGAACAAGTTTTTACTCGCGCCTTGAACCTTAGATGCCGCCAATCCGTAACTACGTTATAACACAGATTGACAAGCAGCTTCCACGTTAGTGCAAGCGACCTGATATTCAGTAAGCTGCTGGGGGGGCTGCAGTCAAGATTACGGTTGCTAACCAACGAAGTTAACTTGTCATCACGGAAACGTTCGTATGGAAGACTCTGATAGCTGAGCCCTGCCAACAGGGATCCGGCGTAAGTTATTTTTCATGCTACCTTTGAAATCCCATGGTAATAGCTCTTCTTGCATAGGAGATATCGACCTATTCAACCACGACTTCCGTTGTCACTAAATCGGCTCAGTACTGGTTGCTATGACATTGTCGAGTGCTAGACCACTTGCGGTTTCAAGCTACGACAATGTTTTCGACCACATCTGAGGGGCGGAAAGTGCAGTGAAAACGCGTATTTAATAAGAATGACTGACTAGTTCTTTTGATAGCTGACAGACGTTTTCGAGACATGGCCGCTGACATTGACCGCAATAACTAGTCAGGGGCACATTAAAAGAACGAAGTTGTTCGCTCCGTCTGTTGCACAAATCAGTGAGTGAATGGTTCCAACAAAAAACGGTGATAAGATAACAAGCGAACCGACATACCGGTGTATCATAGAAACCATTTCAGACACCTGATTCTGAATTAGAGCTAGGAAAATGTACGTGCCGACCTGGAGGAATTTCATTAATCAATGGGTCTAGAATCTTTTTTGAAGTGAAGCTCGTGTAAAATGTGTACTTGTCTGTCTCCGATACATAAGAGGAGATTTAATGATCACGGTGTGATGGAATGCTCCGCGGTCGTATTGGTTTGTGATTAATGTGTCTGTATTATGCCCGGGCAATTTTCAGTTTGTGATTAATGTGTCTGTATTATGCCCGAGCAATTTTCAGACACAATTATTCTTCAAAATTTCAATGTTCTTTATGAGGAAACACTGATTTGAGAGGGTTTCTGCGTGGAAATCAGAGAGGAAGTCTCTCGTTTATGTTGAGGTTGTCTTCAAGATATTACGGTAAACTGCTAAATCGCCTGTCGAAATCTGAGGAACTACTGATGATATTGCAATAAAAATGTCGGTTCATGAAGGGCTTCTGGTTAAATCAGTTCAAGGTGGAATGAAGTTGCGGAAAATTTTTCCCAATGAATTTGAGAATGTATCTATTACATTGCCCACATCGAACAGAATCCTAACAAGGCTTTGCAGAGTTGTTTTTTTACTTTACTAAGTGTTATCTATGATTCATTTGCGTCTGCGTGCGGGGTAGGCAACCATTATGAGGTCGAATCTCCAAACGACAGCAAACAATAGGGGATAATGACTACACTCTGTGCCAAGTTGACGCAAACTCTTCGCTATTTTCGCCTAGGACATGCTACGAATTTCCGTCCTTTTTGAAATCCAGATGAAAAAGCCCAGTTGTCTTCCCAACTCAAACTTACGCAAGAAAATTTGTGGGGGAAATTTAAAATAAACTGCAGAAACAGATATAGCTCCTTTTGAGTTCAGGCAATTCGAGCCCAGCTCCAATGAAAAACTACTGGCCAATTTCCCGATAATTCTAGTATCAGTGTGCAACCAGGAAGCTCAAGTGGTTAGAGCGCGAACCTACTAACCGGAAGGCCCGTGGTTCGAAACCAACCTCTGCCTCTCGACTTCCCCTGTCTAGGCTTGGGCAACCTGGCAGTATCCCAGCCCTCGTGCTCCCTTCGGGTGTCATGACAGCTAGGCACCGAAAGGGTGCTAAAGCTGAACGATTTGTTTACTTTTGCTAACTAGGGAGCCCGATGGGATGTTCAGTCGTCTGCAAGGACAAAGGCACAGTGTGACAAACCGTTTCAATGATCACATTCAGTCAACCCGTACAAGCTGGATCACTCCACGAGCATAGTTTTTCGTTCAACCAGTACAAACGAAACAATACTTAAGCATTCGCCCCGTTAGACAGGTTATTCATGATGCATTTAAATGTGAACAGTTGGTTGCTCAGGGTGTGTAAAGCTTTGGTGAGGATTTGGAATAAACGTTACTGTTGGAAGAAGTTGATGAAAGTGTTTTCAATTTGATTGATGTGGTCCCGGATGACGAGAAGTTTGACACTGAAAGGGATAATCTTATCGAGCTGACCAGTCATTCCTGACAGATGATCGAAGTCCGTAAGGGGCACATAGAAAAAATCCGAAGTCGAATTTCAACCATATTGTACTTACTCGTCGGCATCACTGCAAAGCATGTGCCGCGGACTTTGACGGCAATTGTCCAATACCGATGGATCGGCTTCGAAGACAAGAAGGGCCCGTAGAATGTGTATGGACGCATTATGCTAGAACAGAATACCAACAATCTGCATTAGACACCAAGAGAAAAAATGGACAGTGTGAAACAAAAGCCAAGAGAAACAACCGCAGTGGGCATATATTTTCCCTCACAATTCATATACATAAAAGAACTGACATCAAACCACTCTCTCATGGCGAATTTACACCACCGGCAGTATATCACGTCAACACAGAGCCACCAAGCCTACCGGAGAACCTAAAGACACACCTATGTAAAACCACCAGGTTGAACGCTAACAGTTCCAAACGTTCAGCTGAGCAGTTGGCTTCGGTAAACGAGCAGCGGGTAGCTTTGAAGACCTCTATGCAACTAACTAGCAGACCAGTTAGGCCATATGCAACGCCATCGATAAGCATAACTGGGGAAACGGTTCCTATATCAAAAAAGATAACGGTAACTTATGTCACCAGATCGGTTAATCTCCGCACACTTCGATGGAGAACCGCTCGATAAGCCAGGAGAATTCGGGATCCCTGCTGATGTCTGTAGATCCTGCATCTCGGCACTTCCCGAACAGTGCGCAAGCAGTTCTGTTCAAACGGAAAAACTGAATCCTTTCTGCAAGATTCGAGCACCTCAATATTCGTACCGATCCCCCAAAATAGGAGATAGGAAGATATGTGATAACTAGCTTGGGATGAACGTTATTGATACTGCTACTAAAATCTTCTCGTCCATTCTGCTACAACGTTTTTCGCGAACATGGGAAACGCGCAACAAACCAAACCAAGGGGTTTCCGTCCAGGAAGAGGCTGTGTGGACCAAACATACTCTTTGCAAGGAACATTCGAACATCGTATAGAATTCAAGCAGCCTGCCACGGAATGCTTCATCGACTTTCGAGTTTCTTTTCATTCGATTAATTATCAGACACTGTGAACAATCCTCTTAACTGACGGTGTCCCAGAGAACTTGATAAACCTCATTCAGGCTAACCGTTACTCAATGAAAGCTCGGGTCCGGGTATACAGTGAGCAGACCACAGAGTTAGTTATCAAGTAGGCTGAGAAGGCTGTCCGCCTTCGCCACTGCTCCTTAACGTCATAATCGATTGGCCATTCAGTCGAGTATAGCAGGGATACTCTGGTGACCAAATAGGCCGTAAAACCTGGATAGCTGACTTGGAATACTCTGATGATATCGTTCTGTTGAGTGATGATCTGGAGGAACTCGGACGTGTGTTGAATAAGCGAACTTACTACGCAACACTCGTAAGAGTGGAAATCCATGGGTCCCCATCACCATCATGGACAGCATAACATCACAGTTCAACAGTGATGCTTCGCTGCCGTGCACCCACAATTTAGTTGAAGACCTTACTGTAAATAAAAGAATAGACGTGGATGGGCAAAGGACTTGAAGCTAAGCTACCAGAATCATTCCTAGGTACCTACACCTCCAGGCAATCGTTCAGGCTATCTCGATTGGAACGCCACTGATATCGAGTAGCAACCTCATATTGCAGCTTCTTCCATCGGGCACAGTGGGGATCACGCAGACTCAACCATGGGAAGTGGGACGCATCGAGAGTACCTCGGCTTTTCGTAATCTCTTTCATGGTCAAAGGTTGACCACCTTTCTGCTTCTCTCACTCTGAACTGGGTAGGGGAAACCGCATCCTCTTTGACAAACGGTTCCGCATGCGCAATACATGGTCTAACCAACCCAACTCAACGGAAATCCCCGTTGCACAACCAAACATTCGCTTTCTTAGGAGAAGGGTACTAATCACCAGGTATGTCGTGGCGGTCACTCACAAAAACACAGCCCAGTACTCAAAGCATAAATGATGGGAAAATTAGAAAAAGATGAGGTATCTAATGGACTGAAGGATCAACGAGGAAGATACTTCAATGCTGTAGAGCGATGCAGAAAGAGACACGTACTCCAATCACCAAAACGACGAAGTAAGCTGTCGCAATACGCTATGCTCTGACAGCTGATCTTCGACCGTAGATTTTAGTAACCAGTAATAATTGCCGTGCAGGATACGAGGTTAATAGACAAACAAATGACTTATTTGGAGGTTGGATCACATTACGGTTCCAAAGCAAGTGCAACGCCGCCGATAACTAGAGACCGTCGAATGAGAAACAAAATAGTAAAAAAAAATCCAGCAGAGGTTACTCACCATCCTTTACCATCACCCGTTCATGAGCGAATAAAATTCTTCCCTTCTAGATGCATACACGTTTTTGCAGACGACGCTAATAATAGTATATTTACCCTTAACTCTAATCGAGATTGTGAAAATCACGTGCAGTACATGAGTAAACTTAACGTTATTCTTCTAAAACCTCCAACTGAGAGCTGCAGTTGTAGGGGATGAATCCCCTCCCATCAACATTTAGCTCCCTACTGACGCCATTTCCATTCCGCATCTCCTAACTCGTTCGCTTATTGGCTTATCGTTCTTCACACACATTTCCAGTTGAAACTCGGGCGTTTTAAAAGTTGGGTATCTGTTTCGCACCAAAAAATTCTTCTGGTCTAGAGTCTTACCCACCTAAAAGTCCCGGCTTCCCCTACCATAGAATCCCTCTTTATGACTGTGGTAGAGTTTCTCCGACATGTCACCGGATGACACGATTCGGTGAAAAGGTATGAGCCTCACATCGTCGGTGGCATTTACCACGGTTTACTTTCTGCAGCCAAAAGTCGATTACCTTTTGAATATCGGTCTGATCATGACCAGAAAACCGGGAAAATGTACACTACTCGATAAGCTCCCAAAATAAAACTCATGGTTAAGTCGGGAGGTGTGATATGGTGAATAACTCAACTGTGGACTCACAGCTACTGCCACGTGCAGAGGAGTGCGTCCGTCGACATCGAAGATGTTAGTATCCGCACCACAAGCCAGAAGGTACAAGACACATTCGAGGTCGTCTGTTGTGACTTTTTTATGTAGCACCGATTGTCCCGATGCGTCTTGCGAATCCAAGTTAGCCCCAAGTTCACACAGGCGTCGGAACATCTAGAGCCGAGTGAGGGAACAGGAACAGTGCTGAACTAAGAGAACAACAGGTGCCCCAAAGAATCGGCCAAACTATCTCACTAGATTGCACTGAAGCAAATGCGGACTACCTAGCGACCTTGCTATGAGAAGGTAGGTTTAGGACAGCCAGAGTCCCCAACAAAGAACAAAACAAGGATAACCGAATCGTAACTGTTGGACGTCTCAGAGGAACCAGCATTGGAACATCCGAAAAATTATGTTTGGAGAACTGGAAGGAAGGAATTGGGAACTAGAACGACCAGATAAAGAAAAACGGCAATCGTATTTGTAACTCTGGTTATACAACGTTTAAAAAATGAATGAAGAGCGCCTGAAACATACGGATCCAAAAGTACCAACAGAGTCCCACTGTTGCAGAAAAAACCTACTCCTAAAGGGAACGTGTCTGTAACGATGATAATTTTACGTCCAGCGATGCATTTCCACGTCGCGAAAGTAAGCTGTGATGCAAGGATTTTTCGTGGCTCCTGAACTAAATTGTGATTCGTTCCATGTTTATTCCAAAGAGAATCCAAACAGTTCATGTTCAGGTCGGTGACGGCAAGGTGGACTGGTGTCCTTTTCCATAGCTTCCCGACACACTGAATTACGCCGGCGGACCCTCGTACGGTGTTAGTAGTATCATACGCGTGTGCAGCTATCTGATGCCTTTTATCGGGCACAAAAACAAGAGAATAAAAGCGGGTTCCACAACCATCAAGTTATTCTTGAAAAACCACCGCTGAAGCTAACCCAGAGGACAGCCCAGTGGCTCGCACTACTCAGGAATTCTGTGACCAAACATGAGCTGACAGACTTCACTAGGGTTCATTCTGTCCCCGTAAGAGGCGTGTCAACTACCCCTACTAGCAACCGTCAGGCAGAAAAAATTAATCGTCTGCGTATAAACCTGTGTGCGACCATTAACATGCATTCCAGTTCAACCCAACCTTCTGAGCTTTCCACAGAAATGACAGATGCAAAGAATAACCGTGCTTCAAGTTTGGATATGACCCAGCTAATCCACATCATCCACGCTGCAGAAGAGGGTGTCCGATAAACATAGAAATGGTTAACAGAATCAAAATGAAGAAACGAACCAGGGGCTGCATGTGAAGAACCATAATTTGGTTGACTGTACTCACCAGGACGACAGGGAGGACTGTTTAGAATTGATTACCTAGTGAACGGGTAATACATTGTACTAAACTGTAAGCAAAGTGAGGCTGAATTTGACCTCCTTATACGCCAAATGTCGTGGCTGAATATTTGAAACGAAGGGGAAGTAACTCAATCAATCAATCAATTTATCAGCTATAAACCGTGTACCATAGGCACATTGGTTCCAGCTGCTACAGTTTCGATCACCGGAAATGTGGAACGTAAAAAGAAGCCTTGGAGGCGAAGGTATGTTCGGAAATTGAGTAGCTACGCATTGAAGGCTATAGCTTTGATGCACGAGCGCCACTGACTGCGCGATTGGGCCATTTCTGCCAGTGTCGTTAACCACTGGTGATTTGAGTCCCGGGGTCCCCATCCAGGGAGGCGGCAGTTGCCCGCCCGACTAAGTTTACTGGTTAGCGCTTTCGTACTTCGTTGCCAGGTCATACACTGTCCACCTCTCGGTCGCTTCCACTCAGCACAGGGCTGGGCGAAAAGAGCTCTGCGGGGCAGACGGTCTTCTGGCATGCGGAGTACATGTCCCAACCAGCGCAACCTATGAAGCGTGAGTAATTCATCTATCGCGGGAGAGTTCCTTCTTCCTAAGACCAACTGACGTACCTCAGCATTACTAATCCGATGTTCCCACCAGACCTGACCAATGCTGCGGAGACATCGATGATCAAACACTGACATCTTCCGTACGTCCTCTGCACGTAGGGGCCACGTCTCTGATCCATAAAGCAGTATGGATCGCACCACCGCACTGTAAACTCTTCCCTTGACAGACAAGCTCACGTCACGTCGGCGCCACAGGTGTCGGAGGTTGGCAAAAGCTGCCCTGGCCTTTCCGATTCGAGAAATGATCTCATCTCCAGCCAGTCCACCGGAACTTATACAGCTGCCCAGGTAAACAAATTTATCTACCACGTCGATTGGCTCACCTGCAAGCATGAGGTGCGGGTTTGATCCCACCCAGTCTTGTAGCAGCACTTTACACTTTGCGGGTGTGAAGCGCATGCCAAACCGTGCGGCAGAGTTAGTTAGGTTATTTAAGATCATTTGCATTTCGGAAGGGTCTGAACCAAGGAGAGCAATATCGTCCGCATACTCAATGTCTGCGAGGGAACGTCCCGGGAGCATTTCGACTCCCGAGATTTCAGAGACAGGCAGAGAAATTTCAAGCAGCATGTCAATAACAAAGTTGAAAAGGAAAGGGGAAAGAGGACAGCCTTGTCTCACACCACTGGACGTGGTGAACTCAGGCGAGAGCTTCCCGAAGGGAAGTAACTATAACGGAACGGTGATGAAAAGTCAAGCACCTTATTCAATTAGACTGGAAGCCATCCGATGAACAGATGAATACCGTGTGCTCTTTCCGGAAACCACACCCGATACCTTTGGTGTGAAGTTGATAGTAATCAATACATTGGTTGATAAGGTAAGTTACTCACGTCCGGATGGGAATACCACCAGAGTAATGTCATGGTGTTTGCGTCACCGTTATGTGACAAGCCAAACCAAAGAGCAGTGGAAGTCCTCCGGATTTGAGTGAAAAGAGAAATTGCTCATACGAGTGAGTGGTAACAACAGTTATGGAAGATAAAGCTACGACGTAAAAAACGCAGCGGTATTTCGGAAGAACAAAACGTTCGAGTGTGAAAATCTCAGAAAGTGGGTCAAATTGTCGGGACCAAATTTTATCCCCAGTGCAACAGACGGGACGCTCTTGAAAGGCGAGGTTCCAAAATGCCATTTCAGGGACCTTAGTAAAAATGGAGTGATGAAGATTAAGATAGATGCTTGGCAAGAAACTGTTGTGGAGATTTTATCGTCCGCAGGACCCTCGGCCCTATAGAACGAACACTAAACAGATCCAGTTTACAGCACACAGAGGCCAAGCTAACTTGTCTCATTCATCGATCGGCTGTCTACATTCACCTGCACCGCGAGCAATGGATGTACAGTCATCCTGCTGGTTATGTGTGGAGAATTTTTACACAGCACCTGTTTCTTTGTGTTCAGCAATGTGAGGTCGTCTGGACGGATCTTTGGGACTTCTTATCACATAGGTATATCAAGCAAGGGACGGAACCACTTTCTCAGTAGGACAGAAGGGCTGAAATCACCTAGGTAAACAAGAAAAGACTAACAGCCAATCGCACAGCTAGGCTTTCTGGATTAAGCGAACCGACATGAAAACAGTACAAGGAAATGATGTAGCTTTGGGATCCCCAGAAATTAAAAAAGATTAATATTTATAACTATCAATAAAAAATGTGAAGGTGCCCTGAGAACCCACATTCCGTCATTTATTCGAACTGCTTCAGTAATAGGAGAATAGCATGACATTCGTTTCAGTCTATTCCCATGAACGCATGCATCGATTCGAAACGAGATAATTTCATATAGCGAGGTTGTCGTACATCAACGACTGCACTGGGTTGTTGCGAATGAGTTCTAACTTAAACTACCTATAAAACTGGGCATCAAAAATACATACAAGAACTAGTCAACAAGAGTTAACGGAACTGTATGTGTTGTTGTTGACAGTGGTTGTTCGAGGCTGATCTATAACCATGGGATAATTGCGATAGTCGTCCAAGCTCATCAAATGAAGCTCTAAAGGCAAGACAATGGTGGTGGGCGTAAGGTCAACAGAGCAATCCATTTTTTGAGAAACTACACTTGCCAAAGCCTTTCATTTGGCGCTCAAAAGGCTGTCATTCGGGCCTCTATCCATTTGTCAATCTGATACTACGGACTAGATGAGGCTCTCCCTCGTAGTATAGCTTGATGAGGCCCTGACGTCAGTGAATCACCGTACGACGGTAAGTCCAACGGAAAACCTCGTGAAAAATGACTTTCACAGCCGGATGGCAGAAAACCCAAAAACCAGCTAGCGAGCTGTATTGGATTAAACCTTGAGAAATTAGCTGATAAATGAATGATCAAAACCAAGAACCAAAGTAGATAGTCTTCAAAAATGGTAGACAATGAAAGAATGCATGTGTCCTTACGCTCTGCGTTCCTGGCTGACCATATGGAGCAAACAGAGCAGGAATCATCGGATCATAAACGTCCTTGTGGTCGATTCCGATGTACCTTTGATGTACCGAAGCCTTGCTGGCATGCGTTTTGTCTGCACTATTTAATGGTAATAGGAATTCAAGTTGCCGATCAAACGCTACAGAAAACGACCAAGTGTGATTCACCCCAGAACATACAAGCCAACACCTATTGTCGCAAAAAGAAATTGCTGAAAGACCGACAGGCAGGGTTCGCGAGTGAATTGAATTGTGCTTCTGTCAGAGCCACCCGTAGAACGCAGTAAGAAGTGTCGTGGCAAGTGTGATGGTATTGGTGTTGCCACTGGTCAGTAAATCAAGCATTCACTGAAAAATATCTGCTCACACTAAGCAATAGTGGTGCTGGACTATCGATTGCAACGACGGTTAACCAACACCCAGAGATTAAATTAACATATGCTCAAGTTCGACGCAGATCATCAAGATCTCGCCCCAAGGAAGAAAAATGAAGCTGTGTGATTTTACACATACCTCCCCATGAGTTGAAAGCAGGTAAGTGATGAGAAAAGACATGTGAATAGAGAGACAAGGAAGATGAACAAAATTTTAGGTGAGGAATACCAAAGACTAACCGATTTACCCAAACTAGGCAAACATTATTTTGGTATCTCAAAAGATGTGAGACCATCAGACAATTAGACCCACTTTAGTGTTGGTTGCCAGATGGATTGGGTAGGCCAAGTCACTTTGTTGAGGACAATTGAGGGCATCTGGATGGGCTTGGTAGATTACATCGACACATCTGTAGAAAGCAAATGCAAACAGTAAATGACAAGTTCAGCTCTAAGCCAAAAACTGCTCGGGTATGGGACAAATGAAGTTATCGTGATCAAAGGCTACAGAAGCTTCTGTGGCCTGTTATACAAACGCACATCTGAGAGAGGTGTGCGGCGTTATTATACTTAGAGAACAGATGAACTGACATATTGGGAACAATCCGCCTACGGTCTAACGTCATTCCAAGGACAATGAACTTTTATTAATTAGTGACAAATACTTTTGAAGCAAATAACGCCACACATGAGAATGGGAAGGGTGATTTCCACGAAAAACAGGCAACCATTGATTTGAAGTATTTCCACATGTGTAAGCTGCAGAGTTGAACACTCTAGATACGATATTCCACTGCATACCTTTAGCTATCTGGAGTTCTCCATAAACAGGAAAGGTATGCGACTAATGTCACACCATGTCAACAGTAACACTGGATCACTCTCAGAATTATAGCAGCATTGGTTCACAACAGGCAAACTATTTAAAAATGACGCACCACTGTGGTTGGTTACCGTATACCAATGGGCACATTTGAAGGTCTCTAACTACACCTACCCTATCCAAAAAACCCTACCGTTTACTATACATACACGACAAGTAAGGGTCAGGGTACCATAGAAGACCGACAGAAACGCTCCAAAGATGCGACTACATCTGGCCAAATACACAACTGATAAAAATTGAATAGTCCATCAACGTGTGAGAGAACAGCCGACATGTAACCCATGGGAAGCATGAGGGCCGAAATATTGCCATCTACTCTGTTTAGACGAAAATGAGAGGAATGTCGAGAATTTATTTGAAGGGAAGACTTTCTAGTAAGGAACTGGAGCCTTAAGCCCTGTGCTCTACAAGCAAGTCAACACACATCACACCTTCAGGGCTTCTCCACATGAATTCTCAATCACGTCTGGGTGACTCTTTGTCACCGTTTTGTGGTGCAAACTCAGATGTAGTAATGAATATCATCCATCTACAATGTGATCATTTGAGTTCCCGGACAACGAAAACTTAGGGTCAATGAAAATATGTATTGGTTGCACCGTAGCTCAAGTTGTCATTTGTGTTAGCTAGTAAAACAGGAAGCTGAATGAATAGTTAGACATCATACGGCAAATACACATATGCTTAGAGTAAGAAGTCAGTTGTCCTGATACAACGGTGGTCACAGACAGATGTTTGTATTAGTCGGGGAATTCGACTGCTTCGCAATGTAATAATAGAAGCCATTGAACAACTGGCTGTAAAATGCCTGCTCTGTGGTATCAAATCACTGCTGTACCCAGTCCTTGTCCCGGGAGATGAAAGCACTGGACATGAATGAGTATGTAGGCCTTCGGCCAAATCGTTATCGAGATTTCTCGTAATCATCTCCAGCCAACACCCTTCTAGGAGGCTAAGAGCTCAAATGGTGCGTCCAAAGTCCATAAGTTGCTACCGGCACACCTACTGTGGACGATTAAATCGGTCAACTTTGACTGCATATGGAAATTTGGGACCCTTCACGGGATGCTAGGCGAAAAAATTTTCTAACCCAGTCCATCGTCCCACAACATAAGCAACCACAGTATCTGGAACTATTGTGCCTTCGTAAATGGTTTGGAGCTCACGCGGATCACTGAACATTAGCATGAATTCTCGATATAGATTTTGAGACAACCAGAAATATTAACAGTCCAGCAATGGTGGAATTGTGCGCGCGATTTATATTCTAGGATATATACTTCAAACGTGATCATGATAAGCTATAACTGGTATATGGAAAAGTGTAACGTACTCCAGAGAATCAGCAAGCACGACCAACTGTAGGGGTAATTCCCTCAGACCAGTAGTTGGATCTGCCCCAGCGTTTATCAACTGTTCCACGCAGTCACGTGAGGGCTTCAGACATGCGGTATGCAATGCGGTGTTACCCAGAGTGTTCAACGCATTGACGTCTACCTCTGACTTTATATTGTCAAGGAGCAACTAAGTGGACAGAAGGGAAGGAACGAGCAGAGGTTGACGAATCCAGTGAACTGCAGAGCTGCAATGTCTGAATAATCTTACACACACATACACACACAGATAGAGATTACCTCTGGCCGGTTCGCTCAATAGGGGAAGTGAAAGTTTAGTATACAAGGTAAGTATGATTAAAAAAAACATCAAATCAATTAGACAGCAACTTGTTTTTCATGGGAGCTCATGGTGGAATCAGACTTGTTCGGAGACTGGCAATTAAGTTTATCAAGAAGCTATTAGCTGTCCATATACGATTGCTTCAATCACATGGAGGTCCCTAACAGGCCAGAATATAAAACGTGCAGGTTGGCAACCAGAACAATTAGGTTTATACGAAGATATTTAATAGACCGGGAAAGCGGTAAAATGTGTGAATTTCAAAAGCCGGAGTGAGGGTACTAAGAGAGTAACAATGGTTATTCTCAGCCAGCTAGCTCTAGCAGGAAAACACAAACTAGAGCAGTCGTCCTCGACTAGTTCGGCGCACGTCCTGGTAATAGAAGCAATTTATTCAGGTTCTCTATAAGGACGTTCATTTGTATGACGGCCCGATCAACAACGGCTAAAACAAGCATTATTCTGACGTTATGTACGGACCACAATATTCTAGTGGTGGGTGATTGATAACTCAGGTTAAGTAAACCCTTATCAACCGTATGTTAACCACGTCTCTTACCAGCAGAGTAACCGGTTCAACGAAAAAACAATGGACAATGCTAGGCCCAGAGGTCTTAGAGGTAGTGTAGAATGTCAGGAACCATAAGGGATGGTAATGAGGACACCCGAAAGGTTTATGCAAAAATACAACATAAACAAAGATGAAAACCGCACTTGAGTTGACCACCTACAACGCATAATTCCATTACCAGTAAGTTGAGTACTGATGGATAGGGATACCAGCAGCCAACAGATAGACACGAAGTAAGCAGTCGCAGTGCAACATGAATACGACTGATTCTACGAGGGCTAGTTGCCATCACATATGAAATTGAACAGAATGAGACCTAGATTCGATCCATTAACCCAAATATTCAGGATAATTTGCAATGAGCAAACAGGACTTGTTGTAAGTGCCTATGAGTTAACATTATACTAAGTCCATCGAAATCTTCAAGTATGCACAATTGCGTGAGCTCGCCCGGTAGGCTCGAAGTGTTCTCAGATCAACTTAAAGGAATAGTTCTAACAGCTGAGCCGCCTGCCATAACAATCAGTGCAAGTAATGAGTTGCCGTTGGAGGTCTTACGGAAACTGTACACATCACTATAATGAGAAGACATTCATGTTTCAGAAAGCACAATTCAAGTGAATACAGCAAGCATTGGCAGCAAAACACCTTTGCATATCTTCAGACGGCCAGATTCCAAACTTTGTTACAACCGAGAGCACATATGACTGCGGAGCTCGAATCAGAGCGAACTCCTGACCTAATGCTCCTCATTGGTAAAAAAATAAAAATTGTTTAGCTGTAGCACCCTCTCGGGGCCTAGCTGCCATGCCAACGGAAGGAGCACGAGGGCTGAGATACTGCCAGGTTGCCCAAGCCTAGGCAGAACCAGTCGAGATGCAGAGGTTGCGTTCGAACCAAGCTGGCAGCTTAACCACTGGGCTATCTCATTGGACAAGTGGACAGAAAGACCCGTGTAAAATAATAGCACGCGTGCGGTATCCCAACTACCTATAAAATAACACGAAAATACACGAAAGAATTAAGTGCTCGAACACCGAAGAAACGGGGCAACTAGACAAGAAACGCAACAGAACGCACTGACAGTAACTGGCTGGAATTCTGTTTGGCTGCTAGGTGAAGTATTGTGTCCCCCTGATTGTCCACACCATCCAAGCGTAGTGCTGGTAGGCTCAGAAGGCATTCAAGCAACTTGATGTCTCCTCCTGCCACTGCGATACGAAGCGGGGTCAATCCAGAGCATGGATCATGACAATTTAGCATACTGCGTGGAGAAATAGGCAACATCGACAATATCAAACGTTAATCCATTACCAGGTTATGGAGAAAAGGACAAGGAAGCCGATAAATGGAAAACATTTCAACTTCAAGCCAAACAATTCAGCCAGAGTCTAGAATTCGCAGTGACGAGTTGGTTTCGATTATAACGCAGTCAGTGCGCCATTTTACGCTGAGTGGGAGCCAGAAATGGGAGCAAAGGGGTGTTGTGATGAGAGCTAACAACCGTCACTGTTGATAGTAATCCACGGTACTGGCAGTCAAATGGTCGGTGCACATACATGATTCCAGAATTCTCGATAACCAGAAGTTAAAACAGGTGCACTGTTAGAACCCACCCCGGACATTTCAGTCGTGCCCATTTATGCTTGGACAATCTGGCAATATCCAAGTTTCCGGGTTCAATTTGGGCAGCACAGTATCTGTGCACCGAAAGGAGACGGATGAAAAATACGCTGTCTTCTTTTATAACAAATGTCTTAGAAGCGCCATCGTAAGATGGCTTCAACGAATGTGGAACGATATGCCAATCAAACGAGAGTTCGACTAAACGACATAGCCGTAGAAACTACTTCACTGTGAAGTTCTACGATGAATTTAAGTATTACATGGGCGTTTGTGGAAGGGACGAAGTGAATTACAAAGTTGGAAGTCCATGTGACACTCTGTGCTAGATCTTGAGTCCTGAGATGCATCACTGTCACACCAGTAGCGTTCCTCATGTAGACTACCACTAGTTGCACGACAAAATTGAGGGAAACACCAAGTTTTACGTTTCAAATGTTAATTGTCGGTTCCTTAAGCTTTGGCAGCCATCCGCTTTGTAGTTCATATGCAAACCCAAAGGAATCAAATGGGATGATAGGCTACCGATCCATCCGCTTGTCTATCGTACACCATCAGGACGGTTTTGTCGATATTAACAAATTATAACTTGTCGGATTCTGTGAATGAAATCGTAGTGTGTCTAAAGAGGAAATTATATCAACAGCAGCCAGGGAATCTTCTACCACCAAACTAGTTTGCGGAGTGGAGAAAATTCTTACCGAGATTATCACTTACTTTGCTAATAGTCACTTCAATTTCCAGTGAATACTGATGGGATGATTTGAGGCTCAAATTGAGGACAATGACACCTGGTGGTTAATAAATTCCGCCTGAAATTTCACTCAGTTAAAACTGTACGAACTTAATGCATGAGTTTACACCAACAGGGTTTTCAAAGCCTGGACCTGAAGGAAATTCAAATGCTCCTCCAATAAGTAAAAAGGCGGGTGCGAAATGGAACCGTCTGATTTTACACGTCGCTAGTTTAACGACAACCCTATGACGTCAAGGGTTAACGGTGGACTTTTGGAAAACTTTATTCGGTGCACATATTTTCGTCTCGACTCTGCAGCCAAGGCATCATTCACTGTTGCGAATATAGTGGGAAAAGTTAAGCGCAATGCTCTCTCAACATAGAATTCCTCCCGCAAGAACCAAAGTGTGTCCTTGATGAAACAAAATTCAGTTGTCCGTGTACTCTGGTATACAAAGGAGACACTTTTGGAAACGAGGTGCATGTTGCATGGCTTGAGAAGTCTTCTCTAAAAACGAACGTCAATATAAACTATTGTGTTGACAAAACTCTGGTATAAATTTAATTGGCCATTGTCATCCTATGAAAATATATTCGCATTGTACAGACCTCTATTACAGCAAATTTCGTTATCAAGACGCGTAATCCTGTTGCCTTAGTATGACTGAAATTCCTCTACAATCGGACCAGTTAAGAGCGGGGTCCAGTGCATATATGGGTTCCCAATCACCAACAAGAAATACGTTAAGTTCAACAGATCTCTTGTACGCTGGAAGCAGGCTTCCGTATAAAGAATACGCAGCACCATGGTTAGATCAACACAACGCTCCTTGGTGGTAAGAATGGTTACGGTTTCTCTCCTCTTCGTATTACGTAAACGTGTGAAGCCACTGTCAGAAGAGTAGCTCGTAGTACACAGGTCCGAAACGCTGGTAATATAAGGTGAAACAAGGAAGAAAAAACCCATACAACTTACGCTTTCACAGCAGAGCTGTAAAATACTTCTGGCCAAGGAAGAGCGGCTGCAATATGCGCCGCAGTCCAACCATATTGCTCTCTGCACAACGCAGTGATTCGTTCGATCAGAACGCGATCACAAGAAAGATTTAATGAAACACGAGCTAAATGGAGAGGCATCAAAACTTCGACGTGGCGTGCAAAGGCTGCAAGACCGCTCTCCTCATCACCTTGAAAACGGAATAGGCTGAAAAGTTCGGTAGTCGAACCTAAGAAGAAACCCACCTGAATGCATAGGGTTCTTCCTCACCAGTTATAGACACGGAAATGCGCGGAATGTAGGTCATTTCGAAGTGGTTAGCCACTTTGATGAAATAAAATAGGGGTTCACGTTCGGAAAGGATTTCACAACTGAATTGAGGAGATACAGATGGCTGGCAGGGCACTTACTCTGAGTACTCAGCCTCATATTGTCGTTGTGTGTATGCGACAACCTTGTTCGGTAGGAAAGACGATAGAGCAGTCTTCACCACATTGCTCACATATTTGCTGAAGGAAGTCATCTCTGTGCACTCAGTGCGAACACGACCTCGGAATCATGAAGTTCTGAAGGGACTGAAAAGATAAACCATGCAAGACTGACTGGTCTACAACCGTACTTAATGTACGCTATTTCGTGCCGTGGAAATCCGAAATGGTTCATGTATTGATTCATACTTCGTTGCTAGGGCACACACTGTCCATCTCTCGGTGGCTTCCACTCAGCACAAGGCTGGGCGAAAGGAGCTCTACCAGGCAGACGGCTCTCCGACATGCGGAATACATGTCCTAACCAGCATACCTCACGAAACGTGAGTAACTCATCAATCAAGGGAGAGTTCTTTTTTCCTAAAACCATCAGGTATACATCAGTACTGGTAATCCAATGTTCCCACCGCATCCGATCAATGCTTTGGAGATAAAGATGGTCAAACACTGGCAGATTTCGTACGTCCTATGTGCGTAGAGACCATGTTTCTTATTCATATGGAAAGCACCGCCGTAGTGCAAATCGTTCAGCTGTAACACCATTCAGTTCCTAGCTACCATGCCACCCGAAAGTAGCACGAGGGCTGATACTGTCACGTTGCTCAAGCCGAGACAAGAGCAATCCAGATGCAAAGGTTGGGTTTGAACCATGGACCTTCCGGTCAGCAAATTCGCACATCGTCCATCTGTAGCACCTTTTCGGTGCATAACTGCCATGCCATCCGTAGGTTGCCCAAGAGCTGGGATACTGCCAGGTTGCCCAAGCCTAGACAGGGGAAGTCGAGAGGCAGAGGTCGAGTTCGAACCATGGACCTTCTGGTCAGTAAATTCGCGCTCTAACCACTTGGGCCATTTCGTCCCCGCAAGTTCGCACCCAGTCATATCCACCCAGTGTAAACTCTGCCTCTGACAAACAAACTGACGTCACGTTAGCCCCATACGTGTCGGAGGTTGGCGAAAACTGCCCTAGCCTTCCGATTCGAGAAGTAATCGCATCTCCAGCCAGCCCACAGGAACTCATACAACTGCCCAGGTAAACAACTTCATCTACCACGAGTGGCTGATCATGAACCATGAGTTTTGGATGCGATCCTACCCAGTCTTGTATCATACCATACCGTGTGGAAGAGGTTGAGGGATCTGAGCCAAGGAGAGCAATGCAGTCTACATTCTTAATGTTCATAAGTGGTCCCCTGGAAGCACTTCGATTTCCGAGGTTTCAGAGATAGGCAGAGAAGTTTCAAGCAGCACATCAATAACAAAACTGAAGAGGAAAGGCGAGAGAAGGCATCCTTGTCTTATACCACTGGACGTGGTGAGCTCAGACGAAGGCTTGCTGCATACACGAATGCGTCCACAGGAGTTCGCTAAAGTTTCCTCCAAGTGGATATAAATTTGGAAGGGACACCTTTGATCGCCAGACACCGCCAAAGTTTTCGACGATCGGCATGGTCAAAGGCAGCTTTCAGAACGAGAAAAAGGACTAACGTGAGACGCTTGGAGGAATGGCGCTGTTTAGAAACTTGTTTCACTGTAAAGACATGACCAATGCATCCTCGGACGTGGCGAAACCAAGCTTGGTTCGCATGAATTTGTCTCTCATGATAACCGATCAACCTGCGCAAAATAATGCCGAAAGAGAGCACCTTCGACACGATGAACACCAGGCCGATGCCACGATGGTTTTCACACGACGTTCTTGAGAGCTTTTTGGGAACTAAGATCACGGTCGAGGATCTGTTTTCGTCCCAAATCTTCCACATTAGGGTCGTCAGACTGTTCAGCAGGGCTTCACCACCTTATTTGGAAAGTGCTGGACGCAGACCACCCAAGGCGAGTGCTTTGTACCGTTGGAGGAATGATGTCTCATACTGGATGTTCGTCGCTGGCGGCGGGCTAGTGTCGATGCTCCATCAGGTTCATTGGGTTCTTTAAGGGGTTGTGTTGAATGAGGCTGACCAAACCAGGAGAAGAACGGGTTAAAAAAGTCGGCTCTATAAACTACGCACTACGACTACCAAACGACTGATCGTGACCGACGACACATTAATCAACACATTCGAAGTAGTTCTAGAACCGAAAACTCTGGTGCGGTGTGTAGCAATATTAGAAGTCAGACAATTTTACCTTATCATCTGTGTCCTCGGCCTGGGCAAGCCTCCTACAGCCAAATGGGCCAAACTGTTGAGCTACTGACTCCCGGAAGAATGCCCAATAAATCCTAGAGCATGCCACCTCATGGGCCACCCCATTTAATCAAAGCCTGCGAGAAAGGTGCCGGAACAAAACCTTAATTTCGTCCAATCTTGTGGGTAAAAATTAAGTCAAAGGCTCACGGGTCTGCGGAACCTGAAGGTAACATATTCCCGCGCAGCTTTAAAGCAGCGGGTAGACTTGTTGAGTTATCATCGCCCCTAATGATTATTATCCACGTCAATACGTCTCTATATCTGTCGGCAGATCTAGAACGTCAACGACCAACTGTAATCTTTCACCCAAAAATAATACCAACACCAAAAAATCCGTTCAGCGTACCCTCGATGGATGTCCGTATTGTTTGTCAGATAGGTGAACAGACCCCCGATTATATCAGTTAACATTTACATATTCACTTGTCATCATCATCATCATCATCATCATCATCATCATCATCATCTACAGCAGGACATTAGTGTTCAAAACGGATGCCTCGCTGCCGTACAACCGTAATTTATTTGAAAGCCCTATTGTGAAGGAAAGAATAAAGGTGGACAGGGAAGCTACCTTACGACAATCATTTCGAGGTGCCTACACATCCAGATACTCATTCAGGCAATCTGAATAGAAACTGACAACATGAATGCCACTGACATGCATTAGCAGCCATATCTTGCAGTTTCCAAACAGGAGCAGTGTGAACCATACGGTCCCCATCCGGGAAGGCGGGTAGCACCCATAGCACTCAAACGTTTCGTAATCTCCTCCATACCCCGCTGCCAGGTCAAGGGTTGGCCACTGTCATGATTGTGATTCCAGCGTTTTGCTGCATCTGCGGAGTTTGGGTCAGCGTCGAAGAACCGAGGTCGTAGTTGCGGGTCCATTGTGTTCTTAGACAAGTAAAACGTTGCTTATCCTCGAAAACCCGGACTCTGTTCTAACTCGTTCTCGGACACATTCTAAACGTCTCATCCAGGTAGACAAATTTTTCGTCATAAGCTATTAGAAATCCGGGGTTTCGGAGGCCTTCCAGCGTTCGTCTTATGATTTCATCGATTACGAAGTTAAATAAGAATGGAGAGGGTGAACATCCCTGATGAACACCGCTTTGTGTACGGAAGCTCTTGGAGAGCTCGCCGTATACTCTAACACGTCTGAAAGTCTGATAATACAGATAGGTTATTAATTTTTCGAAATTCCGGGGCATTCCTTGGTGAGAAATCGTGTCAACAACAGACCGGTCAACCGAGTTGAATGCACTTTAAACCGAGTCAAATGCGCCTTGGAAATCCAGGAATACTAGAATTGTGGGTCGCTTATACGTATGGCGTTGTTCTAGCACCTGACGAAGTGTGAAGATTTGGTCAATGCAACCCCTACCAGGCCGGAATACCGCTTGCTGCTCTCGAGTCAGTGTTTCACAAGCCACTGTAAGGTGACGAAGCACCAGTGACGCCAACAGTCTTGTTTCGACCGGGGTCAATCTGATCCCCCTGCGGTTACCACACTAACTAGAAACCCCTTTTTTGAAAATGGGCACTATCACCGACAGTCTCCTTTCCCCAAGTGCAAGCAATCAAAGCAGATAATCGCTGACTGAAGACTCTACCTACATCTTTGAACAATGCGGGTGGGAGGTCATCCGGACCAGAAGCTCGGTGGCGCTTGAGAGAACATATGCAGTCATAAAACTCCGAGGCCGTAGGTGGTTCCACGTTCACCGTCCAGGGTCCTACGTCAGCTGTGCGCTTCAAATGAGTGGCAGCTGCTAGCCATGACAATTGTTGTTTGAAGTATTCAGCCTAACAGTTGAAGCGTTCTTCTTTATTCAAGTTGGTCGCTACCTTCTGATCGAGTCTCAGTTGAGACTGGCAGATCCGGATGTTACACGCGTACGGATGTTGACGTGTGTTATCTCCAAAACGCGTTTTTAAGACCCTAGCACGATAGTGAATCTGATCACTGCGCAAGGCACCTCGGTTTACTCATGGTTTGTTCTTCGGACCAGGTGATCCAGAAGCGGCCACTGTGACTTCAAAGGTGTGGGTATTGTATTGGGTTTGAGAGTGGAAGACGCTCTGTTTGAGTGGATTCCTGTGAACAACCGACTGCGTGCAGTCAGACTGACCGGGTCCGTGACAATCCGCAAACAACTAACCTTAACCCGAAACCTGTTTGCCATCTCTGCATACGCCCTAAGGAACTGCAGCGGTGATACTGTTAAAGACGCCTTTTGAATGCCCATTTGGAGGGAACTGACATGAATAACGGCCGTCTCGGTGAAAAATTTGGTATAGATGATCAGAGAACCGAAACGTCGGTCGCTTCTAACGCAGATCATTATTTGTTCGTCACAAGCAAACTTCCAGGAGAAAAGTGGGCATCGCCTTACTTACCGAGCGGCCAGATCGACCACGTAGCAACTAGCTATAAATGGCAATCTTGTGTTCACGAGCATCGCTCCGTTCGAAAAACATGTGCAGGGTAAGATCACGCCCTGGTTCGTTCATGTTATACTCCGTTTCCTAACGACCAAGGGCAGGACCGCTCATCCGCATGATATTCACTGCCCTCAAGATTCGGTCATCAAAGAAGTCCGTGTTAGGAAGACTGCCTCCAAACGGACAAATCTATTTTTCTAACAATTTATCTTTTAGACCGAAAAGTTGTTTTCTCTACCTCAGCATTTTAATGATATAACATTGGCCTGTTTGCTCTTTCACAGCTAAGGCAGCTAAATAGACCGGCTTTCGGGGTTTGAAAACAGATTTCGAGTTGGGTTGTCACTAAAGCCGGACGAATAGAAACTGAGTGTAATGCACGGTAAACAAAGCAGTCAGTCTAAGAGTTGGGATCTGCAAAGAGCGTATTCAAACTTGGGTGGCGTAGGGTAGAAGAGGAAAAACTTGAGAGTGTAAGAAGGGAGGCGTCACAGTAGCATGCTCTTGCTTACCAGCCCTGCTGTATACGAGTAAGGCGACTCCGCTGATGGCACCACGCGACGGTCAATGTGGCATGAGTTTATTTGAATATGTGGACTTCATGGTCGTGCGTGGGCTGAGATACTGCCATGGCGCCCCCACATAGACAAGAGGACGATTACAGTCCTCAATCAAAGCCTTCGGCTCAAAAGCCTGACCGCAGGGCAGCGGTGTTTTGGCGGGAAATGCATGTGCATTACCATTTTCATAAAACTAGTCACCACACATCATAACCCCAAACCTGAAGGACCACACATCTCACGTTATACATCTAACGATTGACCAACCTGGTAGGAAAGACTGTAAGTGTCGCATGGACACAACCCAGTATGGCATGACGGGTCACGGAGGCACACAAACCGTCACACCACGGTAGCGTTCAATCTCTTTGTGACGGCACTCAGTCATATATGCGTGGAAGTACGGCATCTAGTCGAGACGGAAGCTATTCTTTAGTCGCACCGAAACACCCTGATAGGCCGCTCGTGGCTAAACGGTTAATTGATCAAATTACTAACCGGATGGTCGCTGGTTCGAAATTTCCTGAAACTTCGTGGTATGCGAACGGTAGTTGATTCCCAATACGGATTAAACAGCTGTACGGTGCTTCATGGCTTTTCATTACAAATTGGTCTGGCCTACAGGACGGAATCTCTATTGAAGGAAAAAATTAATTAATAATTTGCCGAAACCGTCACGAAGAGACTGGACCTTGCCGTGTTGTGACGGCTTGTGCACCTCGGCGACCCATTGAGCTATATCGTGGGGTCTGCGCCACACTCGCAGAGTGTCTCATACCAGATCAGTCAATAGTTATAGGTTTGACGATCAGTCTCCGGGACCTCTAGTTTGGGGGTTGGAACAAGTGGCGACGTGTTTCTTAAAAATGGTAAAGTAATTGCATTTCCAGCCAAACACCGCGACCTTGCGGTCGCGCTTTTGAGCCAAAGGCTTTGGTTGAGGACCATAATCCTCCTTTCTAGGTGTGGGTGCGTTGGCAGTCTCCCATCCCACGTACAACCAAGAACTGCACATGTACAAATAAACTCATGCCACATCGGCCGTCGCGTGGAGCTATCAGCCGAGTCGACTTACTCGCTGCAGGGCGGGTAATCGAAAACATGCAACTGCTGACGCATCCATGCTTTCTCTCTCAGTTTTTACTTCCCCCTCCACCCACTCCATTATTAACTCTCTCCTTGTAGGCCCAGCAATTAGGACTGATGACTCCGTTCGTCCTACAACTGTTTTTCAAGAAATGTCTCCGCATCATCCTCAAGCATCTCGAAATCAATCTTCAGGCCTCGACGCCTAGTCTATTTGGCTGCTTTTACTGTCCGCCATCTGAAGCAAGCAGATCATCAGGCTGGCCTTGGGCTCACATTGGACTCGCTTGGCACTGATGTGCGCTGTGTATCAGAGATAAGAATTCAAGATGCAAGTACAGTGGTTGAGCTAACCATCCCATCAGTCTCCATTCACTTCCATCTGCGCACCTCTGGTAATCCAGAGGCTGCTGCGACAGAACGTGCAGGGGTTGGTACCATCCCGGGGGGAAGAGCCTTATTTGACTGGAGACCCGTTGACAGTCACCTCAGTGCGGTTGGTCTACCAAAATCTGTGAAGCAATCTCACAAGCGGCAACTTGATCGCTGTCTGTTTAGTGTATCAGCTTACACTCTAACTGACTGTAGCTCCCACACAATCAAAGACAAGTTTTATGACGTCTTTAATGTCCTGTTGGAGCGAGTTAAAAGCTCAGATATCGTTGTGGTGAATTCACAAGTGGGCAGGCTTAGCGCTTCTGAGACTCAATAAGGAGGTCGACATAGATTGGACTCGGTACGTACGGACAATGGTGAACGATTGCTTCAGATGTGTGCTGATCGCAGGCTGTTTTTATGCAGTATAAACTTCCAAAATAGCCGAAATTCTCTGGCCACATGGTGTCCTCCAACAGCGTGCCGGCCATGAACTCAAATCGATCACATTTCTATCAGTTACCAATGGCGCAGATCAACAATTGACTCCGGTCGTTTCAGAACACATTTGTGGATTCTGACCAAGCACTCGTCCGCAGTGGTCTTTCCCTTCGTTTTCCAGGGCCGCGTAAGCTGCGGAAAAACCGGCTGGCAACTGGAAGACTGACAGATCCGGTTGTTGGACGAATTTACGAGGAGCACCTTCTAGAGTCTCTTCTAAATGTCCCACGATCCGATGTGGTCCCCACCCCTTTGCACAGTGCTGGGGGTTTTACTTGTGGCAAAGCGCTACCAGGCACATTCAAGCACTGGATATAGGACCGAAAGGTGGCACTGCTTAAAACTCGGAGAAGTATCTCAGCCAGTCCCGAACATAACTTGACGAATTATCAGACGTCAAGTGAAAATGAGTGTGCGAGCCTATCGTGAAGTCTGGTGAACACGGAAAACGAAGAGGCCCAGAAAGCCTGGAATGCCCGAAGATTATTGCAGTTGATCCGCACGACCGACCCCCGGAAAACAACAAGTATCAGAAGGGAGTGGCCATCTTGAATAAGGAAGGACGCCTTGACCGCTGGGCTGGATACTTCAAACAAGTCATCGTGGCCACCAGTTGTCACTCATCTGGAGCCCACGGTTGACACAGAAAAAAATTTAAAAAATCATTCATCTGTAGCATCCTTTCGGTGACTAACTGCCATGCCACCCGAAGAAGGCGCGAGGGCTGGGGTACTGCCAGTTTGCACAAACTTAGACAGGGAAAGTCAAGATGCAGAGGTCGGGTCCGAACCACGGACCTGGAGACTCTGCAAGATATGGCTGCTAATACATGTCAGTGGCATTCGTGTTGTCAGTTTCTATTCAGATCACCTGAATGAGTGTCTGAATGTGTAGGCACCCCGAGATGATTGTCGTAAGGTCGCTTCCCTGTCCACCTTTATTCTTTCCTTCACAATAGGGCTTTCAAATAAATTACGGTTGTACGGCAGCGAGGCATCCGTTTTAAACACTGATGTCCTGCTGTCCATCACGATGGTGCTGATGAATTTGCCGAAAAATTGCTGGCCCAAATTTCTCCGCGAGCAGTAATCGGATGAACTGGAACTGGCCGCGCTGCGTGTTAATCCTGAGATATCTGCCATCCTCTCTGACTGATGTGCAATTAAGCCTACGAAAGACCCAGCTTCTCAAAACACATCACACCGTTCATTCTGGCTAAATATTATCCAGAGGTGATAAGAACCGTACTTGTAGGTACGGTGAGTACGGGTGCTGAATTCGTTTCAGACAGAGAGAGCACATCAATAAAAAACGAGTCCAAGTGACGATAAACCACTCGTCCAGACTAGGACAAAACAGCTTTATTGTGCAAAACCCCAAATTTGCTGCGGTATTCGAGGTGCGCTTTTGACCTTGAATCAAGGCTGTCTGGTCGGAGTTAGGCGATCAGCCGACAGGACATGCATAAGCGCACGGGCCTCGAAGCCCGTTGTTGATTGGCTGCCTGGCTATCATAAGATCGCTGAGTTTTCGTGCCCGGAAAATCGATGACTTTTCGGGAACTACTTTGGTGGAGTTTGCAGTTCTCAGTGATTTTCGGACATTTCGGTGTTATTTTCATTAATCCAACCTTTCTGGTAACTATACCCTGTATTTGGCTTCTTGCCATGAAGCTATTAGCACTGCTTCTACTTCAGGCGCCGCGATTCTCTGACTTGTTTGTCACTTTCCTCGCCATGTCAGGGCTATGGGGTTGTTTATTCAAAGTGGGCTGCTGCAGAAGGCTTGTCGGTAAGCTCCGGTTGTTCGATGTCTTCACCTCCAGTGAATCGTCACATAAGCAGCACACAACAAATCTAGCGGAATCTCAGTGCGATTCAATCGCTGTGACCCGTGAGAGAGACTGACAGTTTTTCGAACACCACAGTTGCGCCAGCACGAAATTTAAGTGAACGCTGCGTTCAAAGATTGCCGCGGCGTTAGTCAAGTTCTAAGAGTGCGGTTTGAAACTCGGGAGGTATGCGGCTGTTGCAGTCAGAGTTCAGAAGTAATCTATACTACTGGTCCTAGGGCAGCTTTGAAAAATGGCAGGATTGCGGTTCTTACAGTGCTATGGTTGTGGCTGCCGAAGAGCAAGGGTGGTGTTAACAGACACCTCTGTGACCTGTGGAAATCCAACAACGAGAAGCAATCAAAATCTGCCCAAACAAGGATGCCATATTTTTCGACTTCTCAAAAGCATTTGATCGAGTCCCACACGTCCCGCTGCTCCGCAAACTCGAGTCTTACGAGATTCAAGGGAAAATCCTACACTGGATCAAGGCATTTCTATCACACAGATCATTCCGAGTGAAGGTGGGCTCAACCTACTCTTCTGCGGCGCCGGTCTCCGTTGGAGTTCCTCAGGGCTCCGTTTTGGGACCTTTGCTGTTTCTGATATACGTCAATGACTTCCAGATGTTCTTGCAGGTCCATGTCTACTTTTTGCGGACGACTTGAAATCGTGGAGTTCCAATGCCAGTGCCCTCCAAATTGATGTAGACGCCGCAAAGCAGTGGTCATTGGACTGGCACCTTCCTCTGAATGACGAAAAGTGTGTCCATATGTCATTTGGAGGAGACTCAGCGAACTCCTTTGTCATGCACGGTGAAAAAGGACCAGAAGACATCACGAGGATAGATGACAAAAAAGCTCTGGGCATCTGGCTCTCTTCAAACATGTCCTTCTCACTTCACCTTGAGAAGTCGGCTCAGAAGCCACTCGCTGTTCTACGGATGATTCGGCGCACTTTCTCTCGTATTACTCGCACGGACGTCCAAATACTCTACGGGGCCTGTGTCAGACCGCTCCTTGAATATGCCAATCCGGTTGTGTACTCAGGACGCACGACAGACGTAGTCCTCTTTGAGCGTGTCCAGCGAGCTGCTACGAAAATGGTTGCATCTTAGTCACCTTCCAGGAATTTCCCTGAAATCGTAGTTCTTATGTAAGAAATTTCCGTGTAGGCTGTAAAACTTAATGGAATTTACCGACAAATTGAAATTTTCGAATCTCTCACAGTTTTTTCACTACTAGCTAAATGCCGTCGAAGTCGGATTTGGGCGCGAAATTCAATTTTTGGGTGGATATCGTAGCCTTGTGTGGCCGAGCCTTAGTTACACACCCAAAATTTCTCGGAAACCATAGTTCGGAGGAGGAAATCTTTAACATTAAGCTTCAGCATTTGATGGCATTCATTCGGTCCCTTAAGATCTTCCCATGCGGGCACAGATTTCTTGAAGTTGGTTAAACGTACTCGAGGTCCACCATGGGCGCGGAATTTATATTTTAATGGCTGCCAACGGCTTCGCGTGATGTACCTCTGATGACGGTGGGAAAATTTTGGAAGAGCCAGTCTATTCAAGTGTTTTATTTTGCATTGCATTTTGAAATCATCTCGAAACGACAAGGACAACAATTTCGCCCTCTATGTCCCCGCAAACTCAAAACTGGGCAGCTTTTATATACCTGCGCATGAAAAAGTCTCCTATCATTGTGGCAGGTGTCCTGCAAAACCAAGCCAAGGAATTCGTCACAGCCAGTAAGTTTTTTGT
>CM030370.1:30280720-30337593 GCA_003604175.2 Clonorchis sinensis
CATGATGACCGCTTTATGACGTATTCCACCTATGGCGAGTCATATTCCTAATAGAAATGATACCATTGTGTTGGTAATTTACCGAAGGTTACTTCCTGACGCTGTATTGTCCACGGGCCAGTTATGCATAGCTGGGAAATGCAATCACCCACAGAGATGGCCCCCGCATCTCTGTTGCACAATTCATGCTGTTTTTTGACAATGTTATACTTAATGGAAGCTGAACCCCCTGAGAAAAAGTGTTGTGGTGAAGTTCGCTGAACAAAATTATCTCGTCCGTTAAATCTGGTGAGTAAAAAGCAAACAAACTTTGATGACCGATTTTCCTGTGTGGAATTTGCATTGGATATCCTGCAGCTGTTATTTTTTTCCTAAAGAACGATTTCGTTTTTCATCCCTCGTATACCGGTAGCAAAATGCGAATCGGTGATGGTCCGTGACCTTGAAATTTCGCTCACTTAAACAACATACTATGAGCAACGTATCACCTACAAGCGTGAAAGATTAGACTAATTCTCCGTAAAAGTCACAACCTCGAAAACCCTATATTTCCGGCGAAAATAATTTGAGTGTGCTTCTAGTGAGCGGCACCTTGTGTGGTCAGCCTGTGAATGCGAAGAAAATTTTGCGTTGCATTCTGTAGTTCTTTGGAAAGTAGTTAAACAATAGATATGTCGTTTTCGCCTGCATGATCTAAAAGGACAGCCATTTACTGCTCATGTATGCTAACAATTTTTGTCGTTGCAAATAAAGTCCCACCGGGAAAGCCGAACCGTGCGAACGCGCCACAGCCAGTAAGTTTTCTCGCATTATTAAATCTTCGACCGCAGCCCGACGCACTGTTCACCGCACGGCCCGCTTTGGTAACGCTGTAGAATTGGATTATTTTGTTATAAAGTTTAGGTTATTGAAGACACGCGTGACCAATTACAGTTTTAAGCACTCAATTGTACAGCGTCAGCCGCTGGTAAACCGGTATTTCAACACTGTTCTGGGCACTTATTCACTAATAGTATCTTCCAACCAACTTGCCGACCCACACCAAGAGTCGGTTTCATCTGTTTTCTGTCGACTGTACATGCAGGTCACTGCTGTCTCTGGGACCGATTGAAGTTTCATGGTTATCCCTGCGATAATAAGCCTTGTCCGATGGGCGGAGGTTTGAAGGCGCTTCCACAGGTGAGTGCCCGCGCAAAAGCCATTTTCTTTAGGTGTCTGCATGTGCCTTATATATAACCCCCAGATCTTTTGGGCGATTGACCAAAATATATAACCTAGGGTCCTACCCTACTGAAAAGTCCAACGGTGTGAACCAGATCAATCGTGACAGGCGCTAAAAGATTTCAATGATATGTTTACTCGCTTACACATTCTTGTACCAACAAAACTTAATCAGATGTCCCTAGGCCAAATCAGTAACCGCAAAATATTGAAACTAAATGAGAAAAATCTCATATGTCTCTCACTTTTAGGACAGTGGTATCTAAGTGGTCAGCTGTGGAGTAGGCTAACCTATAGTGAACGCCGGTTAGGTGTGCTCCTAAATATTAACTCGTCGCTCCGGCGAAATCAACAGGTATAAGTTTGAATATGCCTGGGGTTGTTGAATTTGTTGGACAACGCCCCACGAGAATTTAGTAAAACCGCGTTTACGGCTGCCTCGTTCGTTGTTCTCCTCAAATTCAACCTTGTCAACATCCAATGGGGCTTAAGATCTTTGAACCATTGAATCATCACATCAGTGCTTGGCATCGGAAGCTAAGTAGACACCTTTTTACTGATTGCCAAGTCGGCCAAAAGAGCTACTGGTAAGTTGTCCACTTCAACAGTGAGATATCTAAACGCTTGTGCTAATCAACTACATGAGATTTAGTAGGTTATAATTTTTCAGTCATGATCATCGTCGAGTGAAGCCTGATTGCGGAAAACAAGAAAGAGAACTAAGACCAATTATGTTTGTTGCAGTTCATCAAGTGAATAAAATAGTCTTCCCGCTAACAGTGGATTCATCATATTCTAACGCGGGTATATCCTGTGACAGGGAAAATCGCTGTGACGACGAAGTGCCTTCGTCGGCCATTGCATTGGGTTCTTGTTCATGGCCACCACATCGGTGGTGCCCATAGATACTGGTCCATTGGTTGCGATAACTAGCCGGGTCAGGAAATACCGCACTCGATTGTGCTGGGGAGTCGTCGTTAGCCAATGGATGCAGCCATATTTTATGATATGATAGTTTTTCTTCTCAATGCGGAAACTGTATTCTCTGAGGGGCGCGTGCAATTTCCAGTGGAAGTCTGCATTAACTCCTGATCAAGCGGGCATACCTGAGGTTAGGCACTAGCGACAGACATGTGTAGTTGCGTCAGGAGTGCGCACTACACCAAGTTTCCATTAACATGACGGACCCTAAAAAACGTCACTATCTTGGCCACTAGTGTCACAGTGAATCTCTATGAACAGCTTATTTATTCTGTCACGCTGGGCAAGTCGCAAGGATTATCACGGGCTTGAAGAATCCTCTTATGTATATTATGCGTTGGAAATCATGCACAATTTATCTTGAGTTCTTTCAACGCAGTTCACTGTCGGACATTGAAACATCCTATATCTATGTTTTATGATTGAGACGCAACATATCACTGACATGCAAGGTGGAACTTGACTGACTACCTGAAAAATTCTTCGGTTCCAGTGTCCATAGCTTTGAGTAAAATATTTTGGATTTACCCCTGACAATAAATTTTGTGGATAGGTGCAAATCCTTCGTTTGAGCTGAGCGCAATCGGCGTGACCGGTCTACACATGTATTCGCACAATTCATCTGAAAAATAGCTAGAACGAAGGAAACTTTCAAATAAAGAATAAGCATTTCACAGTATTTGTTCAATAACATAAAATCTTCTCGGGAAGTCGCAGTTGTGCTAAAATTTGTTCAAGCGTACTCAACGTCACCTGCGCGCGCAAAATTCATATTTTCAATGACTGCCATTGCTCAACGTATTACCTCCGTAAAGACTTTTGGGAATGCCTTTAAGATGTTGTGTTCTCCACCAGTTTCCTCCTTTAGTGGATTTAAAAAGATTTCTAAAGAGCGCATGAGCAATAAATATATCGTCTTCGTCCAATCTAGCGCAAAACGAAGCAGGTGTTTGCGACTTACGTCATAAAAGTTTCCTTATATTTGTGGCGGCGTCTTCCGCGACAGATCAAGGGAGCTCGACGCAACTGGCACTTCTGTGGAATTTTTTACGAAAGTCAGCACGGACAGTGTCATATGCTCGGGAAGTAGTAGTGGTGTATGAGGAGAACGAGCAGACATCAAAATTAGTTACTCAGTACTTCGGAGTTTTGAACACATCAGTGTGTTGGGACGAACTTATGTGTGCAAGGCTTCCGTCGAAAATAACTGATATCTGGCGAACTGCGCGCGAGACTTTAGGATGGGTATGACAATCACGACGCCGTCACTGCGGCGTTACACCTGGCGCAAGTTTCCTTACACGGCTCCAGGAACTGTTCATTACAAGCGGCATTACAAGGTGCACATCGGCTCAAGGGGACGAGGAGGCCATAGGAGGCAAAACTTACGTACTCCTTTGGACGAAACGTGTGATGACAAGGTATAAGAGCGAAAGAAGAAAGGCAGTATGGGTGCAAAGCAGAAACACCAAAGCGGAAAATCACACCATGCGCTTTGAGAATGGAAAAAGACCAAACGGTGGTCTAGCAAAAGTTAATGGGTGTTTGGGGGCGTGAAGCGGCTGATAACACTGGCCAGGTTAGGCCAATCTATATGCAGAGACAGAGCGCAGTGTTGGAGTGGAGGACTGAGAATCAGCGTTAATTGACAGCTCAAAGAAAGAAGACTTAAGTGACGGAATCGTGGCGATGTATGTTACACAGATGTGGGTTGAGTGATATTTTTTTGCGGGGGGGGGCAAGAAGGCGGAGTAAACCTCTCTGTTTCCAGTACGATCGTCTTCATCACAGACAGATCATATCAGGATTGGCTCTTTTAGTCACTTGTGTATTCGGATAGTATCAGGAAGGTCAGATTCCTGAAAACAACTACTGAATGCCCGAGATCTACTGAGACCCTCAGCTCTGTAGATGTTGACCAGACAGACAACGCCCCCTCAATATACAGCGCCTCACAGCTTTCTATCAAACCCAGACAGCGCGAGTCAGCGTTGCTCAAGGTCAGACAACGCCCCCGCAGTATGCAGCGAGTCGCAGCCTATACCAAGACCAGACCGAGTGCGTCAGCATTGGACCAAGTTAGACAGTGTCCCACCAATGACTAGCTTGAGTTGTATTCTCGCACTCGCACGTACTCACGCTCCCTTGTTCGGAATATAGCGGTTGTGTTCCCTTCTCTGAGTCTTTTTTCCCGGCATTAGGCACTGGAGCGGGTCAGCAATCAGATACAGCAGATTAGCGAATCAGCAGACATAACAGATTGGCGACGCCCGAACCCACTGGATCATGACAATAACTGCTGAAGCGTTGAAAGAAATTCTGCTGCAACAACAAAAACAGTTTGAAGCGGCGCAATTACGTTTGGTGGAAACATTGACGCAGCAACTTCAAATTCAACCACCAAATTCCGCTCCAGATACAAATTCAGTCGACTCGATCGCCAACAGCATTACGGAGTTCCATTATGACCCTGATGCCGGCCTAACCTTCGATTCGTGGTTCAGACGTTACGAAGATGTTTTCCAAGTCGAACTGAAGCACAAAGATGATGCCTGGAGAGTACGCTTATTGCTCAGAAAGCTTGGCACAACGGAACACACGCGGTATTCCAACTTTATTCTGCCTAAGAACACGCGAGATCTCAGTTTTGAGAAAACCGTGCAGCAACTTTCAATGATTTTCGGTGAGCGTTCGTCTTTGTTTAATATTCGCTACCAATGTATGAAACTGGCGAAAAAAGATCTGAGGACTACATCACTTATGCCGGTAGAGTCAACCTTGAATGCGAACAATTCAAGTTATCTACCATGACAGAAGACCAGTTCAAGTGTCTTATTTTCATTTGTGGTCTTCAGTCGCATTCAGACAGTGATATCAGGACGAGACTGTTGAACAAGATTGAACAAACTCCCGAGATAACGCTGCAGTCCATTACCCATGAGTGCCAGCGCCTTTTAAATCTTAAACACGACACGGCCATGTTGGAGAGGCCCTTATCCAACCCTGCTTTCAACATTGCCAAGACGACATCGAGGCAACCTACCGTGGTGGCAAATTCGAACGGAGCAAAGCCCCCTTCAGCATGCTGGCAATGCGGCGAATGGCATTTTGTGCGGTTGTGTCCGTATAAAAAGCACAAATGTTCAGTGTGCAACCGACGTGGGCACAAGGAAAGCCAGTGCCGGACGCGGAAAGCTAGCCAAAGACGCAGTCAAACCCGGAGGTCACGAAGCAAACGGAGTCAATCAGAACCCCGTTTTAACGCAATACTTGCAACATTTGATAACCAGATCGATGCTCGTCGCAAGTACGTTACAATCAGAGCAAACGGAAGCACAATTCGATTGCAGCTCGACACGGCTTCTGATATTACGATTGTTTCCCGACGCACCTGGAGAAAGATCGGATCACCGGAACTCAGACCGACAATGAACACTGCCAGAAATGCTTCAGGTGGTAAGCTTCAACTACTTGGTGAATTTGATTGTGAGATGGAGATAGCAGGCCACCGTGATTGTGGTATTGTCTATCTTGCTGCTTGTGAGCTTAATCTCCTGGGCATAGACTGGATAGATCGCTTGCATCTTTCAACAATGCCGATCGAAAACTTATGTTCATCAACACCGACAAGAGGAAAGCCAACATTCCGGCCTGGCAACCGTGTGCTTGTCAGGGACTATCGCCCTGGGCACCGAAGATGGACTGTTGGAGTCGTCCTCAAGAGAATCGGTCAGGTGATTTACAGCGTCCAGGTAGGATCATTGATATGGAAACGACATGTCAATCAATTACGGCCGACTGAGTGCCCGACCTCAAAGGCAGAAGAACGTTTACAAGATGCCAACCTGCTGCTTGAAACCTTTGATTTCTCAAGAGCAGCACCCGTAGCCACTGCCTCGCATGGACCGCCAAAGACAGATCCATTGCTGCAACCCAGACGCCGTACCGGTCGCATTAGAAAAAGGGTGGAACCTTTACAACTTGATCCGTGTCGACAATCTTACGTTGAACGGCCAAAGGGAGGTATCAGGAAGGTCAGATTCCTGAAAACAACTACTGAATGCCCGAGATCTACTGAGACCCTCAGCTCTCTAGGTGTTGACCAGCCAGACAACGCCCCCTCAATATACAGCGCCTCACAGCTTTCTATCAAACCCAGACAGCGCGAGTCAGCGTTGCTCAAGGTCAGACAACGCCCCGCAGTATGCAGCGAGTCGCAGCCTATACCAAGACCAGACCGCGTGCGTCAGCATTGGACCAAGTTAGACAGTGTCCCACCAATGACTAGCTTGAGTTGTATTCTCGCACTTGCACGTACTCACACTCTCGCGCTCGCTTGTTCGGAATATAGCGGTTGTGTTCCCTTCTCTGAGTCTTTTTCCCGGCATTAGGCACTGGAGCGGGTCAGCAATCAGATACAGCTAGCGAATCAGCAGACATAACAGATAGCTTAAACGTCGTTCTGAAAATTAAGATTGCTGGCGTAACTTCAGCATGAACTTTGACCTTGTTGGGGTCAAAACCCATATAGCAGGTATGGATAACCCCCTGGAGTAGATTGCCATAGCAAGCAGATTTTAAAGTGCTGAGTGTGTCCCTGTTATGCAGACTTTTTTTAGTCATAACCGAATACTGAAGCTTACAACAAAGTCGCTTTACAAACGCAAACACACACGCACAATCGATATCCAGAAAAGAGCCCCTAGTTGGCAACAGGGCTACTGGGAATGACTATGGGAAGGCTCCAAACTATCGTAAGGAAGATTGCGCTGTCATTTTTCTGGGGCTAGAGGGTATTGCTGTCGGGGGCAAATGTGGAGTGAATTTAGTACTTGGTACTTCATCTGTGCATATTTGACACCAAGCGACCGCCAATTCACCAGATTTTCGCCACGGCTACATCCTTGAACTAACGTTTGAAGATTCGTTAGGTCCTTGAATCGCAAGGATCTAATCTATGCTATTTGATCTTACGGCTGCTTTGTATACATTTCTATTTAGCTCTAAACCCATTGCGCCCACTAATGCGTATGCTAACAAAATCTTGGTATCGAAACACCAGTGCAAACACGCCTTTTTCATTATTGACGGCATAGCGAACTTGATAAATGGTAAGGTTGTCTTTGCAAGAATAAATCGTTTAAACGTAATAATCGAGTATAAAAACAAGATTAATTCACGGATTCAGGGGCTCACAAAATGATATACTTGATAAGGAACTTCGTCCGAGTTTTCCAAGTTGAGTTTGTTATTGTCGTTCAGGGGCTTCTGTTCACCTGAAAGGCACAAGTCAAGAAAGCATGTATCGCTCTGCTTTGTTTTCTCAACGTGGATAAGAACTCAACTAAAAGGTCTCTAAGGTGCTTTGAACTGAGTTCTAGATGCAGCGTAAACAACCGTCAGAGAAAGGCTGTTCGACACACCAAGCACCCGAAATGAGAAAAACTGTTTCCTAATAAACGTGTGCGCGCTAAGCGTGAAGAATTTCTTACCGGGTCCCTGAAGTGCTTTAGTCAGATCAACGGCCAATGGCCAAATCTTGTTCGGACAGGGCATAAGTTAGCAGTAGGTTTCATGGCGGGTGACGATACTCTGGAGAAAAGAGGTCAAGCACAGCGAGACGCATTTTATAAGCAATGGATTTTAGGCTGGCAACCAGTTTCAAAGCTCGTTGAAAAAGCTCAACGAGGATTATGTCCATTTTGCGTCCTGACTGGATAAAGTGGCTGACTAATTAAAGAGGCTGTCTAACGTAGGCCCTATAGAGTATTTGGAAGTCAATGCGGGTAATAATGGGAAAAGCATACAGAATCATCCGTATAACGGCGAATGCCTTTCGAGTAGGCTTTTCGTGGTGCAGTAAGTAGATCATTTTTGAAGAGAACCAGATACCTCAACTCTTTTTAGCATCTATCCACGTAATATCTTCTTATCCATTCCTACCATGCACGACAGAATCGTTCATCACGTCTCCTCCGACTAACATATGGACGCACTTCTCGGCATTTAGAGGAAGGTGCCAGTCAAACGACCGCTGCTTTGCAGCGTCTGCATCCATCTGGAGGGCACTGGCATTAATACCTCAGGATTTCAAGTCGTCCGCAAAAGTGGGCATGGAGTTCAAAAGCCATCTGGAAGGCCACTGACGTAGATCAGAAACAGAAGTGGTCTCAAAACAGAACCTTGAGGAACCTCAATGTAGACCGGGTCCGAAAAATACTAGGTCAAGCCTATTTTCACTCGGTGTTATGTTTATTAAAAACGTCTTAATTCACTGCGGAATTTTCACTTGATTTCCGTAAGACTTGGGTTTATGGAACAGCGGGACCTGTAAGATTCGATCAAATGTTCCTAGGACGTTTAAAAATATGGGATTCTTTATGAGGCTTTTGTCCTTATCTTGGTTAAGCTGTCCATAAATACCAGTGTGTTTGTAATGCAAGAACGGTTTGGGAGGAATCCGTGTTAAACTGGAGATATCCAGTTGTTGGCATTAAGGTGATCTAGGATCGCCCGCTTCAGAATGCGTTCCATCGCCATGCTAGTGACGCTTATAGGCCTGTAGTTTCCGGGCGATCACCAGTTTTGTAAATAGGCGTAACAATCGCTTCCTTCCAAACGGAGGTAAGGTGGCCCCCGTCAAGTGACATACAAAACACAAGGTGAAAACGGTTTACCGGTGTGAGCGCCGTTTCTTTGAAGACTTTCGGATGGACCCCGTCCGGACTCAACGCGCTGAACGGAGTTGACATGTGTGACAGTTGGAAAATATCTTCTGCTGTGAACAGTAAGCTAGTCAAAGGCTGTTCGTGGTTTTGTCTTCACAAGATTTGATCCGACATGTTCGCCGGGGCAGAATACAGGTCTGCACAATGTTCTCTGTAGACCTCAGATACCACTTTTGGGTCACTTGTTAATTCCCCAAATATACCTTTATCATTTCGAATTTACTATCGCGTGAAAGTGGTTTACGAAAAGGGAAACTTGGTGAGTTACCACTATATTTTTACCAATGAATTAAATAAATAAAAACGTATTTCGCCAACGGTGGTCTTGTGGCTTTCGGGCCCGTGCATGCTGGAGCGACAGCACATACAGTAATGTTGATGAAGGGCCTTTGTTGACCGTTGGATTATGTTGTCATGATTGGCTGAGGCCTCATGACCAGCGATGCACATATGTTCGGGCCTAGAACTCACGGTAAGTAGCTAAGGTGACCAACAACGCGTACGGTTTTCATGATCATCAGAAATAACTGAACTTATTTTCGGACCATTTCGTTGTGCATTATGACGTAACCAATCTTAGTGGCGTCATGTTTAACGATGGAAAATTTCCCTTGCTGAGATTGCGGTGATTTACATGCGGGTAACTGAAAATGTTGCATTATTTCCATGGTAGTTGCCCATGATTAAGAGTGGGTATCATTCACAGATATTAATATTCATTTTATTACTGCAGCTTGTATTAAGTTATCTTCCATTACTATATTGCATGCGGGGCTAGCTTCTCCGAAAGCGTTGTTCTGTCCAAATTCGGCAAGCAAGCCCATCTAATTTATCACTTCTGACGAGCATAACGCATTCAAGTGCAATTCAGGTGCCCATTGGGTGGAATTTACCTTGAACATGCGGTGAACTTTTATTTCCTATTTGGAGAAAGCCGTTGACTGGTAAAACATGCTACTAGTTTGTTTCCTGCCGTACCCGGCAAAGTGGTAAACACATGCGAATCGGAGGTAGTCAGTGGCCTTGAAATTTTGCTCACTTAAACAGGAAGCTTAGGGTAATCCTAATTAAAAGTGTAGCCAAAATAAACAAAACCTCCGTGAAGTTCTCAGTTTTCAAAAACCCCATTTTCGACAAAATTAGTTTTGATTGGCTTCCTGGGATTGGCCTTGATGTTTTTGGTTGCCATCGTGCTCCTCAGTGGCACGTCGCTTCGTTTTTGTTCTTCGCTGAACTCAGCCATTGCCAGGTACTCCACACAGAATATTTGGCCGGAACAGTTTTCCTGCACATTTTGGCCAGTTTTTTCGCCTTCAAAACCAGGCTGTCAGCCCACCCTATGTTTCCTCAGCGCTACGCACTTTTGCATTCTCGTTCGTTTGTTAGGGAACTCACACGCAGGATTTTGCTTCAGTTTCCGTTGCCTTGTTATTTTAAGTACTGTATTTCACTTTGCTTTTACTAATCATCTAATGTTGGTATCGACTTAGAAGTTGTAATTGTTTGGGCTGTACGTTAACCCCAATTTAGTTGCGTTGGCCGATGCCGTAAGCGTTTTCAACGAGGGCGCCATGTTTCCTTCAGATCGTTTAGACGCCTAGTCAGAAGAATACTTCAAATAATAGCTTGAGGCTCATTTACGGAAAAGCGTTATCACCTAGATGTTGTGGGTATGGTAAGGCTTGAGCATAATCTGAACTGAATTCTTCGCCAGACTCTCGTCTCATCGATTCTGTTTCCGAAAGTGGAAGTGTTGATGTGGAATACCTTTAGACTCTCTAACATGAGTGACTACCATCAGGCGAGTACTGTGACCAAACACCTTCTATACTGATTCACATTCTGCCGCTTCACTCAAAATTCATACCAGATATTTTGAGGCAGCCTGTAATGAGGCAAAGCAGAATGACTGAAACTGGATTCATGGAGCAGCCACCTAACCACCCTATTGTTCGGTCCAGGATCCTCGTGATGGGTCAATATGCGTCCAGCAAGTATGCCTTGTTGTGAATGGTCGCCGCTCTGGCCTATCATAGCGCATAGCGTTAAGTGTGTAGGTGATATAAATAAGTAAGGGGTGCAGGCTATCGATATACCTTGAAAATCACCTGAATGCCTCGACTTATAAATGAAAGCAGGGTATCAAAATGAACATATACTGGTGTCCCAAGAGTTTGCCACCTGTGTCTTTGTAACTCAATAGTTTAGAAGCTTTGGCTTCAATGTTTGTCCAAGTGGATGTAATCTACGCACGAAATGTTCAAATTATATCAGCTAATTTTGTTATGGCATATGTTTATTAGTTGAAGCTTTTCAAACTTGACAAAACTACAGTTCATTTCCTCTCAAGAGGAAATCCCCACCTCCTACCAAAAGGAAGGAACACTTTTCCCCCATTATCGCTCAACAAGTGCGACAATTTATGCGACCAAACTCCATACTCTGATTACGCGTTCAGTCACCATGGTCAGCAAGTGTTGGACCGGGTGCACTTCTTAGGATACAGCGCAGTTAGTAAATTGCACTTTAAAAGGAAATTTGTCACCGCTTTACAGACGCATTAGTTTTAGGCGGTTGTAAGCAAATGCAAAGGCGACCGTGGATAAGTCAAATAACTGGCATCCCTCACTGTGATACTAAACACTTTAGATGAAATGAAAGTTCTGCTTCACACCAAATTTTCAAATCGTTTAATAGCAGCAAAATGATATCACATGAAAGTCATCTTGAGTGTTCTCAAAAGCAACTAACGGGTTAGGATGACATGGAATATGTTCAAAACCGCCTGCAAAACTGGTCGCGTAGTCTTTCGAACTGAACCGCGGACCGTTGAATCACGATAAGATCCAGTCTTTTATCAAAGAACCACTCCGTCAAAACCCCATGGATTTTTTACGTGTGCTCGATATGTCCATGTTCATCTGAATTCCTGTATGGTACGGTGCTCGCAAAGGCACCGTAGCTTAACAGTGTTCTATTGTCTGACGCTTGCACACTGAGATGAAAAAAAAACAGAGCAGGAAGCCTGAATATAATTAAATTATTTATCCCCTGACTATTCATTTTCACATTCATGTCTTAGTCTCACAGTTTAGCAAACTGGTTGCTTTGGCTCAGTAAAGCCTGGGACACCCCGGTAGTGATGTGTGTTGGACACACTGATAATCGTTCACGAACTCACCAAAGGCTGCTAAAAGCAATCAACAGTCTTCTTCGTGGTCCCAATTTTTTCACCAAACTTCTATCGGACTATTTCTACGGCTGAGTGGATACATCGACGTAGAACGAGTAATGGATTTTATTGTACTGTGATTAGGCGAATGAAAATGTTTCAGCCGATAGGCAGTCCAGTGTTTGAGGAAATTTCGGCTGTAAAATTTCTGATCTTTTAAGGAGAAACCCATGGAAATTTTTGACCAGTCCGCCTTAAAAATGTCACACGAGACTGCGCCAAACTAGCCTAAAGTTTTTAGATTCTGTGAGTTGTTTTATTTTTATTGTCTATCGCACAACCTTTAGACTGTGTTCGGTGGCTCTGTTTTATTTATGTATGAAGTGTTGACACCTTCCTTAACCCAAAACTATGGCAAATGTATAATTTGCTGTGAAAGACAAGAAACGTTTATTCTGTTGGAAGGCGCTTGACTAGCGTTCAACTGCATGGGACGTACAATCTAAGTATCCGCCTTAACTATAACCTATTGACTCTTTCTTTCCTGTTATCGCCTTCGAGGCCTAACATATGTTAGGCTCAATATGTAAGTAGTTCCAAAAATCTTAGTGACGGGACATGAAAACCAAGTTAATAATCGTTGGTTTCTTCCGTGTTTTGTCCTTCGATTCCATCGTTCAAATTGCATCAAGTTACTATACCAGCTGAAACGTTCCAATTCTATGTGGTGAAACGCGCGATGTGGAGCCAACGAACTATGACATTGTGTGTGGTAAAGTTGAGACTTTTTATTTGTGGAAGTTATAAAGTGCAATATGTTGACACAAATGGATGTCCATTGGCTACTTAATTAAAACTTATAGCAGCACTGCAGTTGGAGCAAGGCCTATGGCTGAATGAATGTGCAATGACCGATTAGTACCATGATGTTGGAACGCATTCTCGCTCCAAGCTTAGCCCAAACAATCCGACCCAGGCAAAAACATTAGGATCAATTGTGATGTTGGCTCGTCCGGCAGTTATGATATCCGAAACACCGCTGGATGAATCAGGGTTTCGTCCATCTGATTTGATGAACGGATGCAAGCGAAATGGAACACACAAGCATGCCTAAGTGACTGGTAGGCTTGAGTGGAAATTTGGTGCGCAACCGTAGGAAAAATCCATTATTAAAATGTCAAGTGTGCTGGCAAGAGCAGCTCACTGACTGAGGAGACCGTATTGGTATGAGCCCTGTGCATCAAACAACTTGGTTTGAGCGAATGCAAGCGATATCAGGACGGCCTTCGGCATAGCTCAATGGGTCACAGGGGTGCACAGCCCCTTAGGAGACGGGAAAATCTAATTCCTTACTAATCATTTTGATTTGAGCACGAATGAGTCATAGATCCTGCACTGTAACCCAGATATCAGGGCAAGAACAAGAACCAATATTGCTGAAATGGACCTCAGAACCTGATCAAAGTGAGCACTGAGTTATCCATGGTGTGCTCCACTGGCATAGTCTGAAAAGAATATGGTCTCACTGGTCGCTTCCAAAATGGATTCGACAATTTTCTCATCACATAGGAACTGTACATTTTCTCAAAGTACAAGGCTAGAGTAGCGAAACCAAACATACTAAGTTGGTTTTAAAATTTCAGGTAAATTGTAGACGTATCACGTATCACTCAAAATTGCATTTCTGTTGCACATGTCATCTACTGCATAAACATTCTGTCTTCATTAAGCATCACCACAATCACGATAGAGGACAAAACTGCTTTGACGTGATAATCCAGCGAGATAGCCTTGAAAGAGATATGTTTCTGTTTACCGGATGTATGAAGCTTCAAAGTCGATACTGGTATTCTGGCAAGTTTTGCTAAGCTGGCTTCAATTCGCTTAACATACGTGGTTACATTTAATTTTATTGAGTTGGTAGAATGCCTTAAATTTTGGTTTTCTCCATAAATCCTTCAGATGTGTCGAAAAATTTGACCAGTTTGCGCAGATGAACCATGCAAGAATGACCATCATCAGTCAACACCTCAAATATGCCACTTTGGACCGCAGAAAGCCTGCGTTATTTATCCTGGCACATCTTGTGAAGCTTCTGAAATTCACGTAACATCTTGTTCTGACACATTTATCATGGTTGTTTAGGCGCAATAGATATGGAAGCCCTGCGCAAGCATGTAACGTGCTCAAAAGCGAGTCTGGAGATGGTTCATTTTCCAGAATCCTGAAAGCGCGTGCATTCAAAATGACTTGACGCGCAAGTCAGGCGAATTTTACGTAAAAAGTGAGAGAGAATAGACTGTAGCTTATACGAAAAAAATCATCCGTCATAACTCACTGGATACCTCCTAAAACTTTAATGTGACTTGCATGCGGTATATTTATTTTAAATGTTTGTGTGTATTGGGAGCCGAAGTTGACATTGCAAAATAATTACAAGTACACTGGGAAACATTTGACCTATCGTCTTGAACTCTGCCTTAACCACAGTTAATCCATCTACGTTATTTCGTTTATCGTGAGAGTAGCTAGAAATAAAAAAATCTTGGCTTCATATTTCTGGTGTAACGGTGGATACTACCGATGAGGCATGCGAGTAGTATGTTTTCTCGTAAATCCTCTTCGCGTCTCTTGAAAAGTGAGACCTATTACGGAATTTGTGGAGTCGCTTTTTAGCATTTGCTTGCGTTTGAGTAGCAGTCAATGAATATCCATAAAAGTTCAGGAAGACGCGTTCAAGGAGAAGATGGATATTCAGTTTTGTGAGCAAGATGCATATGAGAGTTTTGCTCCCCTGTCCAATAGTATGTAACTGTTAAGTTGGTGTTTCTCTAATAAACAACTCCGCAGCGAAGGCTTTCTTCCTTTCCACTAGTAGTAAAATTGGCTGCATACCCAGGAATTTTTATACTCAGTAATGCTAGTAAAAACTAGGGCTTTCAATTACTCTTATTTAGGCAATCATATTTTTGTGTTGTGGATGACCATCGAGACAATTAACTGTGTTTTAAGGGAACACAACCCAGAAGTAAAGTTATTCTGGTGCGATCTGTTGTAAAAATTATCTTTTTCGATTGTTACCTCAACAAAAGACGAAAGCTCTACAAAACTGCAAGAACGAAATAACTTTCACAAAGTCAAACATTTTTATTTAGGGAGGAACATGAAAAACAGGAAGAACAGAGAAGTGTTCAAACCGCTATCCACGCACGCGGCCGCCTAAAGCCACGGATTATGCACGGTACAAACAAGCTGCAGAAGGCGTTTGGTCAATATCCTAATGCATTCAGTAAGCTCCTTGCATATGAGATACTGTCTGTTTTATGACACCTCCTGTTGTTCCCTGTTGGGTGGTAATTCTTGGACTGGTCATTTGCGTGAGTTTGGCTTGTGGGTGAACTGATTCTATTTCACGTAAAAACAATTTCAAATAAAACAGAAGAGAAAGGTGCACACGACAAATGTTACGTGAGAAACCGTTAGGAAATGTGAGTATTTAAGTTAGATTTTTTGTGTTCGATTTACTTAGTAAGGGAGAATGATCACAGCTTATAGTCGAAGCAATATTACTCACATTAACTGGTGAAATCTTTTTGTATATCTTTGAAGATGGCTTGTTTTTTGCAGACTGTACGGTGAACTATCAGCCTGTTGTGGGCATTCATTGTTCCCATTAGTCACTTGAGCTACGTTGAGTTTCTCACAAAACTCTAAACGTCAAACCGTTCAGCTAAAGATTTATAAACAAAGGCGGGACTATGAATTATACAGTTGTACAAACCTTAGACCATCAAATTACAATGGCTCGTATGCGCCGGTTTAGGAACTGTCCATTCCGAATGGGATCGTGTACAAATAGTCAGGTAGGAAACATTAAGCCTGCCCAACATTCACACCGACTCAAGTCAAGGGGGGCACAAGATGGAGGAACCCGCGTGGTTGATTTAAACTGAACGTGTGACGAAAAGATCAGAGAGCGGCGGACGTTTAGCTCGTAACAAGAAAGGTGCAGGAGGCGCAAACTGGAAAGAACGAAACGGGATATCTCTTGGTACACATTAACAAAAAAAGAAAAAGATTAACACTGGGCTTCCACGGACGCGATTTGGTCTACACTTCCGGTAATTTTATTATGCACATGAGCCCCAAACGTGTTTGTGTTTTTTGCGGAAGTCGCTAAGCTTGGTCACCTAATTTACTATTTGAATGAAGGTGCTGTCAACTGGAATCTCAAAGGAACAGTCTGCGATTATGCTTATCTGGTGTAGCATAAACGGACATCCGATTTCAGTTAGACCGTGAATTGTTGGCAATAATATGTTGTTGACTAACGGCCGTTAACTTAACCTACAACGGTTCTATGTAATTATCATATTGCTAACTAACGTTATTTATTTGCCCGTCTATGACTGACAATGATATTTACAGCCTACTATGGATGTTTAATAAACCTTCTTAGGATTCCCAGTCACCTAAAGTACACGCCTTAAGTGTGTGTCAAATATTCTGGTTGGTAAACCAAGTTAGTGAATCACTGAATGATTCAATAAATAATTAATTGGTACATTCAGTTTTTAAGTCATTGCTGCCGTAAGTATGATCAGCTTGGCGATTGCTATCATTGAAGGTCATAGTTATCAAACATTTAATCCCGCGCCAATTTCTGTAGATATTTTTCAAGCTGGGGTTTAGTTTGTGGTTTTAAACCTTGCTGAGCTCATTATGGGCGACGCATATAACAAATTCAACTGCCATTTCCATTGTCCATTTTTGCTCCCTTTTACAAAAGCAATGAATCGTCTAAAACCTAAAGTCGGAATTATTATTTTGTGACTACGTCGCACCCTCTTTTTTTCTTCATAGCGGAAACCGCTTCATATATACAAGTTCTGCGTGTGATTAATTCACTCCCTCAAACTTTTGTCAAGCCCTACAGTCCGTAAAATAATCAATTTGTTTGATATTTAAGGCACGTACGAAGGACTTGGATGAGGTGTGACGGCTATTCAGGCTCTGTCTTGAACGAATACGCCAAGAGCGAAAGATGCTTACTGTAAGCTCTGCTGATACATCTGCCTACAGACACACAAGGTGTGCAACCTTGGCCACCAATCAATTCGGCAGTGTAAACTTATTTTCTTCAAGCTACCCTGGTCACCATTGTGGCCCGGGTGAGAATAAGAATGATGCGGAATCAGCACAATAAAAGCAACTATGACTTGCAACAAGAATGAATCATCTGTTAGTAATATTTGTCCCCAATTACTGGGTGAGATTTCGTTAGGCAAGATCATAGTAGCGATATCAGAAAGTAGCATAACGGGTCAGCTGTGTGTGCGTGGACTTGAGCGAATAAACGAAAAACAAGGAATGAAAGAAACAATATACGAAAAAGCTAAATAGTAATAACTGAATTTACTGGGTATGGTACAGCATAAATGGAAGCGTTCCAAAATGGACAAGCTCCATTCAGGGCTATTTATACCCGGCCGACCTGGAGACATTGCGACGGCAAAGCACAGGCAATATGGAGGGTCACATGGCAACAGGATGGGGCTGAGATGAAACTGGGAACTGAGATGGTGGAAACGGCATTAATGAGATATATTAGAAATAAAAAACGTGAATTATTTGAACTGAGAAGGATCACAATTGTAAGATGTCGATTATCTTCCGCAGCTGGGGAATTGTTTTAGGCCATAGAAAGCAGAATGTGGACGAAGAACCGCAGCTGGTCAGAGTAGAGAGAAAGGAGGTCTTTAGGCAAGGAAATGTGGGTTAACTGAAGAACGAGTAAACACAGTGGTTTTCAGAAGTGTGAACACTCTTCCTCCATAGTTGATGAGGCGGATAGTTGATACCTTTCTTCTATTCACATTGTGTACAAGGTGACGTCCCGTTTCGTTTTTTCGGTTCTGCGGCTATACTGTCTTTCTTGTTTTTGACCTGAACGTAAACCGCTCTTTGAAATTATCATCGCATTTGTTGTTTAAATCAACGCTTGGGTTTCACTACCTTTTTGCCACCTTGCCTGGAGTCAGTGTGGACTATGGAAACCCGTTAGGAATTAGCAGTTCCCAAACCGGTGTATAGAAGCCGGCATAATTCCGCGATTTGATGTTTCTACATTTTCATTATTTTTCAATTGTATTCATAGAAATGCATTTGCTGATAGACATTCATTTGAACGATTTGGCTTTTTGGGGCTTTGCTCGTAACTCAACATGGCCTAACTGATTGCTAGAATGTGGTGAACATGATTGATGCTCTATTCATTGCTTTACCCACCATTCTCTTCTTTTAATACTCCAAGTGCTGTACATATGCGCCAATTCGAATACATAAGTGCTACTTGTTACGCTGTGCTGGATTCTGAATTTCTAGTTCGTCTGGTTATAACCATATACGTACTGAACTCAATTACTACATTTTCGCGTCGCGATGGGAACAATTCATCATGCCTGCCTCTAGTTGGTAGTTGCACGATTCCTGTAATGTTGCCTGTAATATTGTAATTTTTTATTTTCAACCTCAGGATCATCGGTTATCGGACTCAAAGTTTTGCGCTCGTTGCGAACTTGTATCACCTTATTGATTTACGCAAATCAGAATGAACTCAAACAACTGATTGTTAAATGTTCTAAGGCTACAGGTGGCATGCAAATACACAAGGTGAAACTCGAAGTTACAGGAGAGACGAATTATTCCATTTGGCTTACGGGAACCGGTTAGTCAAGCATTGAATTCAATGTGTGGGAAAGGAACACTGGCTCCTGTCGAATCATCGAGTTGGGTAACTCCGATAGTTACCCCACTCAAGGCTGATGGCATTACTCCTGAAATTTGCGGCTAACGCTAAATACGCGGCTACTACAACGTACATGCACCACAGAAGAGCCCGAAGATGTATTGTATCGTTTATAAGGTTCAAGTATGTTTTCACCAATCGATCTAAAAGATACCTATCTTCATATACCACTGGAAGAAGCCTCTAATAATCTTATCGTGACCAACATACCTTTTGGTTTATTCCGATACAATTTCCTTCCCTTTGGTTTGAATGTTTCACCAGCTGTATTTCAACACGTTATGAATACTATTACAAAAGATTTGGACGTTGTTGAGACGTACCAAGATGATGTCATAGTGCACGCTGCTGATAAAACTACTCATGATATGCGTCTACTGTCTTTACTAAAGCGATTTTTTAGGTTCAATCCAGCCATTCATCCTGGTAAATGCACTTTAACAGTTCCATCACTTTCAAATATCGGCTACATTGTGGATGGCAGTGGCTTTAACTCGGATACAAACTGTCTATCTCCTTCAGTAAATGCGCCACCACTAACTAATCTACAAGAACTGCGTTCTAGTCCAGGAGCACTTCAATCTTATTCTCGTTTTGTTCCTTATTTTGCTAAATGTGCAAGTTGCTTGTTTGGTGTCATATCTGCCAGCCAATTTTTTGGTCCTCCAACCATGAAAAGGCGTTGAGTGCATTACTTGGTCATTTCTAAACTTCAGCTGTTTTGAAACCATTTTGCGCCAGACATCATTCGACCATCATCTCCCACTGGAATAGGAGCAATCCTTGAACAGTATGGTAGACCAGTGATCTGCATTTCTCGTCGACTCTCAAAAACCGAACATGGGTATTCTCAGACTCGAGGAGAAGCACCTGCGGTATATTGGGCTGTCAAACCGCTTCACAATTATTTTTTGGATCAAACTTTACTATTGCTGCTGATCATGAGGCCTTAAAGTTCTTGTATCATCCTACAAAGTTCCTGGCGAAGTCATCTGTTGCTATGGTGCAACGGTGGATTATTGTACTGAGATCGTATACCTACACGATTGTTCATCATAGTGCAGAAATGATTTCCCATGCCGATTTCTTATCCAGAATTCTACTATGCGACCCAAATCAAACCATTTAGATTGTTTATTGATGCAACAAGAGGGATGCGCTTGTTTCTGATACTAAAAGATATTTTGCTCCCATTTTTTTCTGCGCTGCAACGTGGCTGAACGCAACAGGAATGATGTCGATTTCCTGCATTCTACTCTCGCCGCCAAAGTTTGTCCATTACTCCGGATGGTTTGTCGTGCTTGGAGGACAGAGTTATCATTCCACCGACTCACCGAGCAGCTGTACTTGCAGATTTGCACTCTGGTCATCTGATTGTTGATGAAAATGAAATCTCTCGCACGCTTGTCAAACTGGTGGCCGGAACCAGATGCTGACATCAGGCATACGGCTGAAAATTGTGTTAAATGTACACACAAGATTCACAGCAAACCTTCACACTGGTATCCGTGGCCTGTTGCTTGTGAAACATTTCAACAAGTTCATGCCGACTTTTGTGGTCCCTTTCTCGGTAAATACTATATTTTGATTGTTATTGACGCATATCCACGTTGGCCTGAAGTTTTTCTAACTACTTCTCCAAGTGCGGAATTCACACAGCAAGCATTGAGGAAAGTATTCAGCCATGAAGGTGTACCAACTGCTCTGGTCACCGACAACGGCGCACACCACTGCAAAATCCCTCGAGGAATGGTCAAAAGGCCTTGGATGTCGACAACTTTTTACTGCTCCACGAAATCTCCAGTCGAATAGGCTTGCTAGGAATTTTGTCCGAACACCGAAATCTGCCATTACTTCATTCTCTCCTATTCTTTTGTGGAATTAAACCTTGGAATCGATCATTTTCTAATGCAATACAGGAATGCAGTTCATTCCGTTACTGGAAAGAGTCCCGAGTTTCTTTTTAAACCTCGCTCGTGTTATACACACACGTCAATTCGAATAAGTACGTGCTAATTGTTACGGCCTGCTGAATTCTGAATTTCTAGTTCGTCTGGTCATACTAGTATACGTGCTGAACTCAATAACTACAGCTCTTTATGGCAGGTGCCTTCAGCTGAATTTGTAGCGGATCCCCAGTGGCAAGTTGTGAAAGCTATTCCTGCATTTCGGAGCAAAATCTTCACTCATTTGAATTGATAGCTAAAAATCATTCTGAAGAAGCAACCTTAAAGGAGTTTCTTGAAGTCCATCAATCATGCACCCCTTACGAGCAGACACTGAAGGGCATTGCTCTTTCTGCGTATATCCCAGTACTTTCTCAGCTAGATTATCCTTAGTAGAAAAACTGCTTCCAAACTAACAAAGCCATTTTGTTTACACTTCATCTTGTGGACTGAAACACTGTTTTATCCATTTCAGCCCTTCATTAATATCCCATTGGACTGTTCGCTCTTTTTATATTCAGTTCATTTGAATCCATATCACGGAATGGTTCACTTGTTTTCAGTACGAATTCCTCAAGGTCATTTGTCTTCTCGATTGTGATGTCATTGATAAGTGTGACTGATACACCGGTAGAGACCACAACAGTCCTGTACAGACAAAGAGGCAGATAATTTAACCCTACTTAGTGTGACTTTGAGTACGACTAACCTAGCTCAGACACTCGAAGTGCAACAATTCACCAAAGCTGATGACCGTCTACTCACTATTCTGAGCAGACCATATTTTATCTGAGTGAAACAGGTAAGCATATACTGATGCCTGGTCTGTTGTTGACCCAATACAACCGCAAAGTTGTCACCATCCTGGTAGCCGATGGTTCAGAGTAGGAGATATGTGCGGCCTCACTAGTTCAACTTCAAAGTCTTTCAAGAAGAGTGTTTTGTTCCTCACTGTCACTAAGCAGAAAATGAGTACCGCCAAACTGAAGAGAAGGCTTTAGCGCTGAGCTTACATGTGAAGAAAACCCACAGAATGCCGCACGGCTGAGAGCTTAACAATAACACAAAACACAAGCTGCTGTTGGTTATCTTTGGTTATCCAAAAGGTACCTCGATCAACGTACCCAATCCCTTTGAACGGTAAGCTATGCTACAGGTTTACGATTTCAGCGTAACTTAAGAAAACCAAAGTCATGTTTTCGCCACACCAATGTCATATCGCAACCATTATCTCAAAAACTCTCAACGTGGAACAAGAAGTCACATTTAGCATGACACTTTTAACCGCTAGCAAAATCCAGTTTTTTCCTTATCCATGTAGCACCAACCTGGGTTCTAGAAAAACTGCAAGCAAGCTTCTGCATATATTGTAGGTCTCCGAAATGGATGGTCAATGGAAGTAAACAGTAAATATCAACAGTTATTTTGTTGAAAACATGCTTTAAAACTCTTAATTGGTTATCCAATATCAGGCAAACACGTTGCCAAATCACACAGAATTCAGCATCATTTGTTGAAGCCATTTCGCGAAGGATAGTCTGGAGTTATCGGAATGGAATCCCTCCACTTATGCAAGCGCCGGAAAACCTATTTTATCTGCAAGCATTTTCAAACTGTAGCCAAATGCCCCATAGAATCTCTGTGCGAGGGTTGTTGACTCTTTTTTAAAGTGGCCAGAATTTTTTCTTTCAAGCTAATCTTCCACGGATATCAAGCCATAATAGACTAATTGTGTAGGTTTTGGTTCTGGAGATTCGGTTACCGCAATTGAACTCAGTTTACAGATTATGAGTTTGGTTGCTGCAAGGTGAATGTCACGCTCGATGAGTGGATCAACAGCCACCTGATCAAAGACTAATAAAAGCATCCTAAGCTAGGAATAATTTGACAAGTTACCAGGCAATAATTTTGCTCAGTTCTCCTGCTTTCAAAAGAATTTGACATTTACTTAGCCTACCATACTATTCGCAGTCCAATGATTTAGCCAAACGCTTTGCTGTTATCATTAGATAAGACCTTGTGAACTTAAAGGCGCAGTAAATATCGTACATGACATGAAAACTTGCTCGATCATATGGGCGACACCCGGTACCTCGGTACCCCCTCAACAGTCTCCGGGTGGGGTATTTCTCGAAAGACGCGCCCGTCTGTCCTTGAATTTAAGTTTGACAAAAAATGTAATTTTAGGACAGACCACCAGAATAAGAGACGATGTGGGACAGTATCACAATCGTTCACTTCCAATCCCGTAATTACCTGGGGGAGGATATTAAGAACGAGCCTATGACGCTGCCATAAAAGGCACTGGAATAGATTATCGACTAGGTGGCTGTTCTGTTTACCAGCTTGCTTACTTCTTCAAGCGAGTTGACGTGATCAGTTCACAGATGATAATATCAGATGCACTTATGATGTCTTCTTGTTTGGTAACGAAACATTTGGAAGCTAACTACCAAACTCGGCGAACAGATCAACAGTCAGCTAATCAGCAACCAAGAAATGCACCCGAGCTATCACTATTTTGACAGGTTGTCAACGCATCAAAAATGTGCCAACTGATTTTAAAGTGAGTAACGCACCAGGTCAGTTCAAATTGCTTTAGCGGAATCTAGAAGGATTTACTCAGGGTACAGCATTGTGGCAAAGGTTTTTGAGCATGAAACGATTTGATCTCGAGCACGAAACAACCCTCAGAAACAGACTTCCAGTAAAACAAAGGGCTTATGGGTTTTCCTCTATGCGGGGACTCTCTTCGGGACTAATGTATGAGATCCAGCATCGGTGTATTGGGTCATCAAATAAGTTAGCAAATTCCAAAAGCCTGTGAAGCAAATTGTTCAACAGGATATTCAGCTGCCTCCAACTGAGTTAGACTCTCAATATTATAGTAGTTTCGCATTTTTTACCATCATTTGGTCGTTTTTAAAGCAAATTCACAGAAATCCTTACTAAACCTCCAACTACTCAGAGTGCAAGTGATGTTTTACTTCAAATGTTGTCAGCTAGTGAGAGGAAATTTCGCATAATTATCCTGAAAGTCGCCCTAATCATAGATATACCCCACGTTTCTTACGATAGGATATTTTGAAGGTCAGTTTCAGTGACGGATTTTGTACTGGTCGCTTTTCAAGAATAAAAATGTTTGGTTGCTTTTGACCGCATACTGACTACTAATAGCTTCCCCCCTCCTGTAAGTCAGTGACTTCAAAGATTGGTCCTCCACCAGCGTCCAGTCATCCGTGAAGATTCAGCTGTGAGGCAGTCACATGGCGACTGTCATCAATATGTGGATGGAGGACGATGCTCGATACTCCTCGAGAAGCAACAATGTTTTGGCTGTGAATATTGAAATAGCCCAGAGTCATTGGTGCGTTGGATTGAGCTAAACCGTTGAAATACTTTAAGGGTCTTCGAGTTCCTGGTCTTTGTTTCAGACGGTGGTAACCAGTCCTCGGAGAAAAAGATGGTAAACTATCCAGCAAGATGATTATTTTTAGCTGGAAAATCCGGCGTAAAATTAGTGGGGAGTGTGTGGTACTGCCACATTCCGAAAGCTCTTTTGGTAGATCGCCTCGCCAAGTCCTGAGATAAAAGTAAATCTCCTAACTACTAGTAAGTGTGCAACTGTTTTGTGGCCTTGCAATTTAACACCCGTTTGAGTCTTTGGTTCACTCATCCCAGAACGGAGAATGGCTTACTTATATATATGTAAAGCATCGCACTTTGGTAAGCTTACTGTGTCATCTAGTAGAGGCAAATTAAGTTGCATACTCGGGGTCTACATTTCGATTATGCCATTCAGGCCGTCGGGGTGCGAAGGAGTCTTCAGAATGGATTACCAGCAAGCGTTTGGGCAAATTACACCGCGTATTCTGGGTGAGTGGTCTTCATCTGCAAAGCATTTAAACGGAAGATGGTCACCGCCTATCAGTAGAACGTGAACTACATGCTTCAATTCTCTGCCTTGCGGGTTACGTAAAGCTCGGCCGAAGGCCCTTTGTTAATCTATCTAGGACGGGCATCTCCTCGGTCTGAATACAGGGTTCCGTTTACTTTAGGAATAGTTTAGGAATTGTATGAATTTTTGTGTACACTTCTACACATTATATGATGTTGTGAGCGAAACGAAAATTGGCACAACGGCATCCACTGCGCCTAAACAGAGCACCTCTGCGTGCAGTGTTGCGAAAGAAGTTTGCAAATATCCTTACAACGTTTTTTTCAAACTAAATACATCATCATTTTGTGCCTCAGATAGACTGAAGCAATTTTCATCTGCAGCAATTATGATGATAGTTGAACATTTCGAAGTGAATAAGAGAGTGATTAGTTAGCAATGCAAGGAGACTTTCAATAAGGCAGGCTTACAGTCGGTTGGATAATAAGCAGAAACCACATAAAAGGAGCGATCCTTATGGGAACAGATATGGAACTGGCAAATGCACCGCTAGTTAGGAGTATCTAATCAACCAAAGCAGGCTGTTCTTGGGGTCCGAGAGCTACACCAGTTTCAGCAGCTGAGTAATCGCGTGAGGTTCACAGTTTAGCTGCAAGGATAACGTAACCTCAATTACATTAGTTGGATACTGCATCCGAGTTCCAGAAATGCAGCAAACATCAATCAATAAACTACGCGTAATGCGCGGAAACGCATCCCACTGGTCTTGCGTGTCTTAAAGTTGGCAATTTAGAGGCTGAGACAGAGAAGGAAACACGAATTAGGAGGTGTGGCTGATTGCATGCAGCAGATCATTTCAATAACTGACGGAAAATATTATTAGATAAGTCGGGAAAAGGAGTTCAACGGAAATAACAAAGAATGGTGGGTAGTCCTGTGTTGTCGTTTTTCCGCCTTGTTGTGTGTAGATGGTATGGAGCGTGAATATTAGCATTACACAGAAACATATTTGTCACGTCACATTTATAGCAGCAATCAACTACTTCCCGGGTTCGAGTCTCCCTGAAAATTCGTGAGATGCGCAATATTAATGAGTGCCAACAAGAATGAAACAGCTGGACGGTGCCTGTGAGCTTTTCAGCGTAGGTTGCGTTCAGTCACAATATCTAGGTTGAAAACTTTTCTATTACGTTTGTTCTATTAACAAAATGCAAACAGGTGGGAAGAAAGAATAAGTCGCATGAGGGGTAAAGCTTCCACCTGAGGAGTCTCCACTAGAATAGCCGATCAACATGTAAGCACGTGATGTGAATTCCGTGAATAAAATATCAGTGCTTTTGGTACTTGTGGCCCATTTGGTTAGTATTCAATTGCTGGAGGCAAGTCACGCGTTTGAATCTTTGAGGAGATTCGCGGGATGCGCGCTGTTGGCGATTTTCAATAAGGACAAAGCAGTTGTACAGTGCTTTCCGGCTTCTCAGCACAGACTGACTCCACACTTAGCATAAGATCTCAAGTGAAAAATTTTATGACCTGCCGGGAACAATTTATACATTGTGAGTCCATACAATCCAAATTAGGTGGTAACTAACATGAATGCACAATCACCGTGATATAAATTTCTTCGCTGGGATTCGTTTCCAAATCAAAACAGTCCCGTAAAACAAACAAACGGGAAGATTGCGCTACTTCTTTGTTGGTTGTTCAAATTTTCTGGAGAAGCCTTGAGTGTTTCTTCAATCACCAGATGCACGTGGAGTCGTTCCGACTTGTTTAAGATATGATTTAACCGGAGTTGCAGTCACAACAGCGGAATACTGACCTCTTCGCTTGGCGGTCTGTCATCGCATTAGCTCTCACGTGCTATTGCTGCTTCTGCTGTCTTCCTGCAACACTGCGTACGGTGTCCTTTGTTTCAAATGCCTTATTGTTGTAAACGTAATACATGGATAATCATGACGCAATGTTCTGGCAGCTAACGGGCAAATGATGCAAGAAAGACTGTGAAGCGTAGATGAATCAGAGTGCGATATATCTAAAGTAATGCCAGGTAATACTGACTCCAAGTTATTGTTCGCATATTCACTCCATGCATTTACAAGTATCGCCATATATTACCACTTATGTACTCAAAACGCTTATCATTTCTCTAATCTAACGAAGCCCATTAAATTCACATCTGAACTCATTGGCTATTAATCAGAACAAGAGTCCAATACCGATCTATGTTGCCATCTGGGGTTTCGATTATGCGTAATTCTACACTAGACGACAGTTCCGGAATTCAACAGGGTTGCTCTCAAGGAAGATTTCTGTCCTAGTCTATAGAGAATGAAACGTTTGACCATGTCTTCGCTAAACGGACAACTTAGTAGGTATGAACTAACCACGAACACCAGCTAATTTTGGGATTCAGACTCCTCTCCAATGGCACCAATGAACTAGTAATAAAATCACCTGATATTCCGAATACCGATAAATACCTCTGTCAGCTGATTTGTTTTCCGATGGATGCTCAGCGGAGCAATCTGACTAGAGGCTTGGCAGTTAATGCCGACCCTTTTTTGCAGACCAAACAGTCTGAGTACCTAACTGCAACTCATCTCTATGCAGAGGCACACCATGCCCGAATAAATAGCATATTTTCTTGAGTCCAATTAGCATGGAGTATCCCCATCACTACATACAGAAACTACTTGCCTGTGAATTGCCACACCGAATGATCCTACTGAATAACGTCACCGGATCTAGTTGAACTGTAACTATTTGTTAAAGAGCAGGAAGCGTTTAAACTTTATCCTTCTACTGTTGCTGTTTAGATACTCAGTAAACCAAAGAGGTGCCTGGTAGGGATTTGCGAACCAACTTCTTTGAACGAACTAGTTCTCGATGAGAGGCGCAAGGTGTGTACTGTAAACCGGTTACTTTTTACGTAACAACCAAGGGAACCACACGCTTATTTTGCTTCATGAGGAAAATTATATGTTTGAGGACCATCGACAAACTGGTTAGCTGATTGGCTAAATGGAAATCAATTAAAAGAAACAGTATTTTACTATTAGCTGCCACTTATGGACTATTTAATGAGAACCTTCACTTTGTTGATCTATCAGTGAAAGGTGACCTTGTCGGACGACACGACCACATGAACTGCTGCAAATCAGGTGATCTAGCTTAACATCTGATCAATAGCTCGCATTGATCTTCAGGACTTTGAAGAATTGTACATTCACTCGGAGTCCGGCCTATCTGACTTCAGCATGCCGGTGAATAAGAAAACGTCCCAGAAACCAAAGTCGGATTTAAAATCTAAACGTGCACCCGGCCCTTATGCGCTCTTTGTGAGCTCAATGCGGAAGAACTATAGAGGGTCGTTCACTCAGTTTTCCAAATGTTGCGCAGCAACATGGCGTCAGTTGCCCGAGTCGGAGAAAGAGAAATTCCGTAAAAAGGCCAAGAAGCAACAGAAGAAACGGAGTCGTAAACATGAGCCAAAAAGTTTAGCCTTCCTTCAGTTTGTGAATCGTACTTACGAATGTCTTCGGCGCAAACATCCTGAGTGGGCATCAAAGAAAATTCGAGAACAGTTAATGAAAAACTATCAGAAAATAAAGTGTAAATGTACCAAAAAGTAGTGACCAAACACGACTATGTAAGTTTTTGAGGTGAAGTGCTGAGTTTTGCTCCTCCCCCTTTTCAATATTAAGCGATGAAGGCAGACTGTATATTCCATACAGTAACTATGATGTGTAAATCATAGAAATAAACCATGAACTATCCAGTTCCTCTTCCCATTTCGCAGGGCAATGGATTAACTATCATTTGCCGGCTTTTGACTACGTACAGTCAGACGGCCCCTTTTTGTTTGTAAATATAACTGCTGAAATTGGGTTTTTATCATCAACTAGTGTTCGAAGTAAAGTCCTTCGAGATGTCCCCCATCTGCAGGTGTTACGTTTTACTGGATTAATGTCAGCTTATGGCACACAATACAAAGTAGCCCTCCGTTCAACGTAATTCCTTCTTTCCTACGCAATTTAAGGATTGCGGCGAATTAGGATTTGGGAATTTAGTTGCAGTAGGTTGCCAGTTTTGCGGTCCAAAGCAGAAAAAGTCTAATGATATTGACTTTTTCAATCGCAGCAGATGCAAATCACGGTGCTCCGTAAGTGTTGCCCGTCCTTTCTCTATTGTGAAGCAGAAAAGCCGCAAATATTGCCGATCGTCTGGTTCACTTGCTTCTGAAGTGTACTATAGACTTCGTCCTCGAAGGTGTGGCTGGATCACACTAGGATAATTAACCTAATTTAACTCCACATCTGATGGATATTCTATTCAAATGTTTGTTTCAACTCGAAGTTAAGTTCTGGTGTATTAAGGGTAAAACGACGACTGGAGGTCAAACTCGAATACGTTTTCACTCAAAAGTAAGGATATGCATACAAAGCTTTGAAAATAATAAAACTTATGTAAGTCATTAGCCAAATCCGTACAAACAGAGAGAAATTGTTCTGGAATTTGAATAGCATTCTTGAGTGTTGTTTTAAAGTTAGCAAGGTCCTTCTCGCAGACATGTAGCCCATCAGAATGTTACTTCTGAGGTTTTAGTTAGAACAGTTGTTTTAGACACTGCATAAAATGCACATATACATAATATAACACAGACTGCATAAAATGCACATATACATAATATAGCACAATATCTACTTGTACGTGAATGCATATGAAGCCAAACACGCATCGTTGTGTTACACATGGAAGCACCTATACTTCAATCGCTATTTGTGATCAGAAGGTGTTGATAAAGTTAAAAATTACAAGCAAACAATCTGAATTGCCAACATTTTTTTCTACAAAAATCGCTCAATATAGAACAGGTGCAAGAACGCTGGAGTCGCGACGATAAAATCGTAAGTTCTGAGTTTGAGGAGCCCATCGAACTCAATGACGAAAGGCACAACTTAGCCGTGCCATCGGCTTTGCTGAATAGGACGTCGTAACAACCGAAGGCTGGGCAGGACTAATAAGGTTATCCATGCTCAAGTATCAATAGGTTAGCAGCGGGTATCCCATCGACACATGCTGGTTGTTTTGTGTCGGAGAAACCGGGCTTGTGACTCGAAAACATATTCTGTTGTGCGAGTTTGGGTGAAACCGCGTTCGTGTAGGTGACACTTCATCATTTCTGCCTTCTACACGCTTGACAAAATGTTCCTACATCTTTGGTCATTTGTTGACTAGTCAATTTACTGTCTATAATCGCACCTAGATATGCCGTTTCCAGGACAAACCAATGAGTTGAGGTCTATTGACATTTGAGCTAGAGAAGCCGGAGGTATCTGGGTTTCCAATGTTTGAAAAAAACTGAATTCGACATTCTAGGTTTTGTTGACATTTTATTATGACAGCCAAGATCTCCACTGTACGTGGACTGGAATAAGTCACCTAACCGAAATCAGTCAGTTGTTTCTGTTCCTCACTATCCAGTGTTTATGGTAGGCTAGACTCCTCACTCTAACTTCCCTTTCCACGCTTTATCGTAAGGTTTTGTTTAAATGAACCTGTTGAGTATAAAGCAGTGAAGTACCAGTATTTTCCTATGGCGCTGCCACCGATAGTGATAGTGAGGTTGATGATGATGACAGGGGAAACTAATCGCTCTGTAACTGGTGGACAAACAGCTACGTTTGCTAGGTGGGTTTCAAACGGTATGATGAGATTTTGGTTGTCGGGTTCATGGTTTTGGACAGTTCATCAACAGTCGAACTTTGTATCCTTTGGTGTTATCTGAGGAAAACCCGTATGGTGCTCTAAACATGTGATCACCTTATGAGGAAGGAGTCGGTTATGAAGCGGAATATAGCGATCCGATTCCTGTCAATGTAACTGTCCAGGTAGAGTGAAGTAGACAATTCGGAGCACTGACTAAAAATCACACTAGATTCCTTTGCGATGAGTTATTTTTGCACATAGTTTACAAACAGCTTGACGACTGATATTTTTACTTCAATTAGCATATTAAAGGGACATAATTCGATGGCCGTTACCAGTTCGCTTGAATTCACACTAAGCATCTTTAAGACAGACGTGCAAAGAACTGTGAAGAATCATCGTCATCATCGGGAGCTTGACATCAGTGTCCAACACCTATGCTTCGCTTCCGTACAACCATGATTTATTTGGAAGCCTCATTGTGAAGAAAAAATAAAGGTGGACGGGGAAGGGAATTAGCGCTACCTTACTACAATCATTTCGAGGTGCCTACACATCCAGACACTCATTCGGGCAATCTGGATAGAAAGTGACAACAAGATTGCCGCTGACATCAGTTGAAAGCCATACCTTGCAGCTTATCCAACCAGGCGCAGTGAGGCGCGGTCCCCATGCTGGAAGGAGAGTAGCACTGACAGCGTCCAAACGTTTCGTGATTTCTTTTATACCCCTCTGCCAGGTCAAGGGTCGGCCACCTCTCTGCTTCGGCCACTCTGAATTGGGCATGGAAAACAGCACTCTCTTCGGCAAGCGGTGCTTAGGCGTACGCAACACATGTCCCAACCAACGAAGCTTCTGGTGCTGGACGCACTCTTCAATGGAAGTGCCCATTGCACACCCGAAAACATGCTTTCTAATTGGCTCGTTAGAGATACGTCGAGCTTGACAGTTGGATTGCAAACGTTTCATCACCAACCGAGGTGGTATCGTCAATGCAGGCACTTGTTTGTTATCAGGGATATGTCCCATTCTAGACAGAAGAATATCAAGTGCCGATGGACATAAGGGACTATCTGTAGTGAGACCATCTATTCGGCTGTGGATCTTACATTTAAAGTTAACTCAAACGTGTTGTGCGTATAATGAAATGGAATTTAATAATTCATTGGGGAAGCTCAGCTGCACCTTTCGACTTCTCATGGAGTCAGGCAAGCAGTAATTATCTCCCCTATTGGAACATCGGTTAGTGAGTAGTTGAAATCAATAGAAAACGCGTTTCGAGAACTCACTGACAAATGTCCCAAGGTAATGACAGAGTTATAAAGAGTCCTTCAGACGACACAAAGTCAAAAGTTTCTGAACGGAGTCGGGTATATCTTCCACTCATTCAGCCTGATTTTGCTTAACTGTATTTCCCAGTTAGGGCATCAGGCTCAGTGGAGTACGTTTTTGTGGGTTTCAGGAACCCCCCCCCCTTTTTTTGGTGTTTGCTTTTTAATCAGCTATTCCTCTCACGTTGTTCCGATGACAAATAGGCTGTTCAGTGACCAGCATATTGGTCAAATAGAGATTCTAACTTATCATATCTGAGTGAGTCTTTGGCTTGGAAACCATCGCTCATTTTGTCTGCTGTCTCAGTATTGTATTCTGTGTCCGGTTTCTGAAACACAAGTGCTCTTAAGTTTTTTGGTTGTTTTTGGCTTTATCGTGTCAGGAAGGTAGATACATGATGTGCCGAGGTGTAGACAAAAAGAAGTGTTTCGAGAAAGAATCAGGGTTGCAGTAAAATCGTGATAAAGAACACACGACAACCCTACTATTGCAAGACATCGGTAATTTTCCTCCTGTTCGTTATGGTGCGCCTTTTAAATGAGCAAAGTTTTCTGCCCACGACTAATGGAACCAAATCAAATTTTGATAGCTCGCAACTTATTTTCCATTGTTGTTCTAATATAATTTTCCGCAGTCATCCTGAGTATTGTTTTTTAATAAGGCTACACTATTCATAAGATCGACGAAAATTCTGGGTCTCATCCGGTAGGCGCAGTCCACCAGTTTCTGTCAAACTTATGTTAAAATCGAACACTAAATTTTAAGTAGCTTGCAACAAACACGTATTTGGAAATTACTTTGATACTAAGGGCGGACTCAGCTGTACTTCACCCGATTCTCTCTCTTACAATATTCTTCAACTATCATTATGTTATTGTTCCTTTGAAACAGCTTTCGATAGTGAAAGATTATCCTAAGTAAAGAGTTAGTTTACAGCATCAAGCCGTCTTTTGAACACCTGATAATTGTCTGAGCTTATGATATTCTCATTTCTGAGTGTATCCAATTCGGCATTTGTGTGCGAAGTCGGAAGGACGGAAAATGGAAAACTACGACACCCTGATAAGCTCAAAGGGGGGCTGTTCGAGTCTGTTCATCGTCCTTGTATACGTCCTCATATCAAGTGTCTGTATACTCAGTTTTGACGGGTCCAAGAGGTGGCGAAGTTCACACAATAATTCATCTCCAACAGAGTACAAACCTGTCAGTTACAAATTCTCCCGCTCTTTACTGTTCTTTGGTTTAACGATTTCCTCTCCAAGGTGGCTGAAGCTTTTGTTTTTGCATTATATCCATGTGTTTTGCCGTTAAAATCGCTTTCAAGAGAGGGCTACCCGATGCGATCGCTTGCTCAACACACGTGAATTCGGTCTCCCAACTAGTATTGTTGGTGCCGATATAAAAGTAAAAAGTATTGCGATTTTGCAGGATGAAAGTAGAGCTACAGAGACAGGTAAAATATAACGTTCGTGGATATAGAACAAAGTTAAAAGTGATAATAGTTCAGACTTGTTATTTAATGAATCACTGAATAACTTCTGTTGCAATAATCGAATTAGAGGTGGATGGTTACATTCAGGGCTGGTACAATAGAGTTACCGCAGATCCATGAAAGGAGAGATCCACGAAACACTGGGGATATGGGAGTGTTCTGGTGTTTTTCAAAACCTCTGTGGAGTGAAATTTGGCTAAATTCATTGTTTGGGACGCCTAAAGTCCTGCAGAGTAATGTGAAATTGGCCTGAGTTCATCAGGTATCACACAATGTCTACTGTACACTCTGGATCTTTTCCCAGTTACAACCATCTCACTATTGCAATCAAGTTCACCCGATGGGTTAATGGTAATTCCGCAAATGTCTCCCATAATTCACTTCGTTTGCTCGCTCTGTAATAAAGCATTGTAAAAAGCCGTCCGATCTGACTATCTGAACTTTGTTCAAAGCTTGCAGTAAACTTTTTGTTTATAGCACAATATGGGAGGGACGGAAACAACAGAAAATTGAGAAGGTGAACAACCCTAAAAAGAAGTCATTCGATTAAAGGCTTGTTTGAAGGTCCTACTGCACCACTTGGTCGTCTTAATGTAGACAGTTCTTGCAGCTGAAACCTATTTCAAACACAGCATAGTCTAAAAAAAGACGTGCAATAGGGTTGTCTCTACTAACAAAGTAAATAAAGTAACGGCTATTATCTACATTGAATGTCAAGCATAGGTAACTACTGACCCCTCACAGAGAGTCATTAGTAGCAAGTGTAATCGGTGGAATCACCTGAGACAAAAATATTTACAAGTGGTGAATCTCTCAGAGCTCAACACTACACTACTACCCTTCTATCAGTAAGAATCGCATTTCAGCTGTTAAACATAATAGTTGCATATTCCATTCACAAATAAATGAGAGGTTAACAAGTGTGTCTTCTGTATGTGTACCCAAGCAAAACTTCGGGGAACCTAAGGAGCAAAACGGTAGCTTGCTACTGATTCACACTGACTCAATAAACACAATTAACTGTTCAATCTTTCTATGGCTGACGTCATTGGTTGTAGAATAAGTCAGCTTTGCGTGGACATCAAAAGTATGCTGATTTCCATTTGTTTCTTCAAGTGGTCATGTGTGTAGAGTGAGTTAATCGATGCTTTCCTGGAGCGTATACATTCGAAGCTGTCAGGAAACCTGTAGAAATTCTGATTCTTGAAGATTATTCCGGAATACACGAAACCCACTGGGACTCCACTAAACGCCGATCAGATAGTCTTGGATCACGGTCAAACAGTGCCCTTCAAAATATAGCACGAGGCCGTTGTAATTTCGCGCTCGCTCGTTTGCAATAAACCTATTATGTTTCTTGTCGGTGAGTTTTTCCGGCACTTAGGCACTGGAGCGGATACAGCATTAAGATATAAAAGCACCACTTGGCCTATTTTAAAATCTGGGTTTAACCTTCACGTTAGTCCGTGACAAATGAACCCTGTGTTTGTAATGCGTTCAGCACAGACTGCTCGCATCATAAATACACCCGTCGGGTGTGTACATGAGCCCTATGACTTGATCAGTTGGCTTTGGCTAAATGAAAAGTTCATTTCTCATCCTGTGTCTGTGCTGGGTTCTTTCAACTATGGATGTTTTATCTCCATGCCATACGCTATGAAAGCATTCGAGTCATACTGATCAATTGAACTAGCCTTGTAAGATAACCTTACGAATAAATTTCTCGCAAGTACATGAGGTCGGCTTGCTTTTCTAGCAGATTTCGCATCCAGGTTTTGTCTCAATTTAAAGACTCCTTGATAGCAAATGATACTTTTTATCACATCTATGAGGGAGGAACCATTACCAGGGTACTCTCATCTTCCTAACGGATGAGTTCAGGCCCGATGCAAAGTGATACTTGGATTGTTGATATGGACTGAGCTAAACAACAATAACGGGTAAATAAGCACTGTGCACCGTTATTTTGAGTTGTTCCTCGGTGGCAAATTCATTTAAAGTACAATGTGACCGAAATTCTTGTCAGTTGCGGACGTTTTTCTGCTTCGTTTTCAACGCAGTAAATAACTTGAATTCGTGCACGCGGATCAAATTTCTAAACGATGATGATTTCCTGATTTCATCCTATGGTAAGTACAAGACCATGAATGATGTAGACCACTGAGAAAACCGTAAAGTGGTGCATTTGATTAGCAGCGCGAAAACCGATGACTTCGGTGCTAGTTGGTCTCTGTGGCCAGCGGGTCATGGAATCAAACCGCGGAATTCTCAAAGCTTTCTGAACACACAGACAAGAGTTGCATCCGTAAATGGCAATCGCATTGGCGGCGGCTAGAAACCCAAACTAGAAGAATTGTGTTGCGCAGATCGGCGTCCAAAAGTGTTTCCTAGATGACTTGCTAGAACTAAACTAATGCCCCCGGGTCAGATCCTCTGTCAGGAAAACTCACAATTATAGATCAAGTCAAGACTTACTGAAATGAAATAACTGACTAAGGATCACTAAGAACCAAGTTTTTAGGAAATGTCCTTGATATACCTCCTCTCTGGACCTTCATTTGGTGATATTTGCACTTATCAGTATGTTTACAAGCTGAGAGGTCGCGAATATCCAACAGCGTGCTTTGGAATCTGATGGTTGTATCCTTTGTAACTCAAAAAAACATTCCAATACCTCAGACTGGAGAAAAAAATGCTTAAATGTGATGAACATGATTGACACTCTATTCATTGCTCTATTCATTATTCTCTTGTTTAATATTCCATATGCTGTACATATACGCCAATTCGAATACATACGTGCTACTTGTTGCGCTGCACCGAATTCTGGATTTCTAGTTCGTCTGGTTATACTGATATACGTGCGGAACTTAACTCTCACACTTTGGCGTCGCGATTGGAACAATTCATCATGCCTGCCGAAATGGAACCATTAGATGTTAATTCAACTGCGCGAGACGTAGAAGATTTGGAACGGTTCGACATATGGTGTCTCACAAAATCTGATATGGATGACAAGAAACTCACGGCATATTTCCTACATTTCGTTGGCAAGGAGGCGTATACGTTGATCAAGAATTTAGTATATCCTGAATCTCCAATCGATATTTCCTACAATGAATTGAAGAAAAAAGTTCTTCAACACCTCAAACCGATTAACTTCGTAGCAGCCGAAAGAGCTAGGTTCAATATGTTGACCCGCTCCCATTCTCAGTCGGTTCGTGATTTCGTATTGCAGCTGCAGACACAGGCAGCCAAATGTGACTACGGCGCCCAATTGGAAGACCAACTGCGTGATAGGCTCATTGCTGGCATTCAACTGCCCGAATTACAGCAGAAGCTGCTGCTCTGTCCGGATCAGAAATTTCAAACTATTCGGAAAATGTGTGAGCAGTATGAAGATGTCAAGCATGTAACGAAGACTGAGGAAGCAGTGTTGTTAAATTATTCTAAAAGAAATGATTCAAGGATGCAGACGCACAACAAATTCAAACCTCGAACAAATTCTCGTGCCCCAAATCCATCAATACGCCACTTCACAAATCGTAACTCTAATTCGATGGTTCAAAAATTTGGGAAATGTGAATCTTGTGGACGAAACCATTCCAGATATTCATGCCCTCACAGGCAAGCCAAGTGTTTTATCTGTGGTAAAACGGGACACATTCAACTTGTCTGTAAGTCCAAAAAAGTGTGTCACTTAACTTCTGACCCAAATACCGAAGTGAAAGCATTATCTGAAGACATTTCTACCTTATCTCTATCGATTTTGTCCCAGAATTCGTCACATGTTTTTAAAACTTTGATATCCGCTTCTGGTCAAAAGCATGACTTCATTGTTGACACTGGTAGTGTTGAGTCCATTATTCCACAATCGGATCTAACTGTATTCTACCCCAGTGCCGTGATAGTGCCTACAGATGTTAACATTCGTGGTATCACTGGACATTCCGTACCTCTAGTTGGTAGTTGCACGATTCCTGTGAGATTGCCCCAAGGTACCTCTATCGATTGTAATTTTTTGGTTTCAACCTCGGGACCATCGATTATCGGACTCAAAGTTCTGCGCTCACTGCGAACTAGTATCACCTTACTGACTTCTGTGAATGTGAATGAACTCAAACAACTGATTCTTAAATGTTCTAAGGCTACAGGTGGCATGCAAATACCCAAGGTGAGACTCGAAGTTACAGGAGATCCTATATTTCTTAAGAGACGAATTATTCCATTTGGCTTACGCGAGCCTGTTCGTCAAGCATTAAATTCAATGTGTGCGAAAGGAATACTGACTCCTGTTGAATCATCGAATTGGGCAACTCCGATAGTTACCCCACTAAAGGCTGATGGTATTACTCCGAGAATTTGTGGTGACTACCGGCTAACGCTAAATACGCGGTTACTACAACGTACGTGCACCACGGAAGAGCCCGAAGATGTACTATATCGTTTATCAGGTTCCAGTGTGTTTTCAAAAATCGATCTAAAAGATGCCTACCTTCAAATACCACTGGACGAAGCCTCTAGTAACCTTACCGTGATTAACACACCTTTTGGGTTATTCCGATACAATTTCCTTCCTTTTGGTCTGAACGTTTCACCAGCTGTTTTTCAACAAGTTATGAATACTATTGCAAAAGATTTGGAGGGTGTTGAGACGTACCAAGATGACGTCATAGTGCACGCTGCTGACAAAGCTACGCATGATATGCGTCTGTTGTCTTTACTGAAGCGATTTTCTGAGTTCAATGTAGCTATTCACCCTGACAAATGCACTTTTGGTGTCCCATCATTTTCATGCCTTGGTTACATTGTGGATGGCAGCGGTTTTAAACCCGATACAAACCGCCTATCTCCTTTAGTAAATGCGCCATCACCAACCAATCTACAAGAACTGCGTTCAGTTCTAGGAGCACTTCAGTACTACTCTCGTTTTATTCCCAATTTTGCTAAACATGCAAGTTGCCTGTTTGATGTTATATCTGCCAATCAATTTTGTTGGTCCTCCAACCATGAAAAGACGTTGCGTGTACTGCTTGGTTATCTTCAGAGTTCAGCTGTTTTGAAACCATTTTCCGCCAAACATCATTCGACCATCATTACTGATGCTTCTCCCACTGGAATAGGAGCAATCCTTGAACAGTGTGGTAGACCAGTGATCTGCATTTCCCGTCGGCTTTCAAAAGCCGAACGTGGATATTCTCAGACTCAACGAGAAGCACTTGCTGTATATTGGGCTGTCAAACGGCTCCATAAGTACCTTTTTGGATCAAACTTCACCATTGCTACTGATCACGAGGCTTTAAAGTTCTTGTATCATCCAACAAAATCTCTAGCGAAGTCATCTGCCGCTATGGTGCAACGGTGGATTATTGCACTCAGTTCGTACACCTACACGATTGTTCACCGTAGTGCAAAAATGATTCCCCATGCCGATTTCTTGTCAAGAATTCCATCAAGCGACTCTGATTCAAACAATTCAGATTGTTTATTGATTCAACCATTACCAGTCAAGCGGGATGCGCTTGTTGCTGATACTAAAAGATATTTTGCTCCCATTTTTTCTGCACTACGACGTGGCTGGACGCAGCAAGAACGACGCCGATTTCCTGCTTTTTACTGTCGGCGCGAAAGCTTGTCCGTTACTCCGGATGGTTTGTTGTGTTTTGAGGATAGAGTTGTCATTCCACCGACTCAACGAGCGGCTGTTCTTGCAGATCTGCACTCTGGTCATTTGGGTGTTGACAAAATGAAATCCCTTGCACGTTTGTCATGCTGGTGGCCAGAACTGGATGCTGATATCAAGCATACTGCTAAGAATTGTGTTAAATGTGTACATAAGATTCATAACAAGTCTTCACAGTGGTATCCGTGGCCAGTCACTTGTGAAGCATTCCAACGAGTTCATGCCGACTACTGTGGTCCTTTTCTCGGTAAATACTATGCTTTAATTGTTATTGACGCGTATTCACGTTGGCCCGAAGTTTTTCTAACTATGTCTCCAAGTGCCGAATTCACACAGCAAGCATTGAGGAAAGTGTTCAGCCATGAAGGTGTACCAACTGTTTTGGTCACTGACAACGGCACGCACTTCACTGCAAAATTCCTCGAGGAATGGTTAAAAGGTCTTGGATGTCGACATCTCTTTACTGCTCCACGACATCCCCAGTCGAATGGTCTTGCTGAGAATTTTGTCCGAACACTGAAATCTGCCATTATTTCATTCTCTCCTACTACTTTTGTGGAATTGGACCGTGGGATTGATAATTTTCTAATGCAATACAGGAATGCCGTTCATTCTGTTACTGGGAAGAGTCCCGCACTTCTATTTAAATCTCGTTCGTTACGTACAAGCTTTGACTGTGCCAAAACGGCTGATGTTACATTTTTCAAGGGTAATGATTTACGACCTGCTACAGGAATAGTACTTTCATCAACTGGCAAACGGATGGTCACAATTCTTGATTTGGATGATCTCTCTTGCCACCGGAGACACATTGACCAGGTTGAGTTCAATACCAAAGGTCAGTCTGTTAACGGCACTCCTGCTGTTTCAAATACTAATGAGTCCTTTGTAGATGATCTTATAGTATCCGAACAAAACGTACCTGAAGAACATACAACCTGTGAAGAGTCTGAAGTTTCCATTCCGAGAAGATCCGAAAGATTGCGATCAAGACCACCACTGGACTATAAACATCCACACGCTCATTCAAGATGTGGCGGATGTGATGAACATGATTGACACTCTATTCATTGCTCTATTCATTATTCTCTTGTTTTAATATTCCATATGCTGTACATATACGCCAATTCGAATATATACCTGCTACTTGTTGCGCTGCACTGAATTCTGGATTTCTAGTTCGTCTGGTTATACTGATATACGTGCGGAACTTAACTCTCACATTAAAGTATCGGAATTCCTCGTCCATTTTTGGAATTCAGACCTGATAATGAATGACTCCTGGCTGCTGCGTTCTCATCACACTGTTCATACCTGGATAACTTGTACTATTTATATGCGCGCCCATTTGTCTGTATTTGTATACTCAGTGCAGGTTAAATCAAGTTACAGACCACAGGATGCAGGACCACCGCAGGGAAATCACAATAACAAACAGACACCCGGATGCAGGCTGCCTCTTCTGCAAAGTTACAGAAGCAAACCAATAAATCAGATCGCAAGTACTCTCAGATCTGTTCTGCAATGACATTTGTTAGGTGATCTAATCTCACTGATTACAGTTCACTAGAATTTGTTACCGCCTCAACAGTGAAATGCAATCCATATACCTTGTTCTACATTCTAGTTGTAACACTAGAAAAAACAAAAGTATATATTTTCGACGGCCTTCAAAGTGAAATGCTGTAAATTCTCCAGTTGAGACAACAGAGTTTCAGTTTTAGTTAAACAGCTCCAAATTTGCTACCAAAATTTACCTCGAAAAAGGTCATATCCTCCACATGCACACGGAGGGCCGAAAAATGTACAACTTGAAGTCGAGCACGGACAAGTAAGCAAATCATGACCAAGTATCCGCATTATCATACTGGGCGCCTTACTCAGTTCGACCGCCTTCTGTGCTTACTAATAAGTGAAAAATGTGTAATTTACAGGAGCCAGGTAGGTCATTAAAGTGTTGTTAAGACTGAAATTCGGCTTTTGTATATAGCAAACCATTATTCTCCCTCGCGGCAGACAGTATCCGTCCTGGAACTTCCAGAAGTGTTTTTAAATATGGATCGCATGGTGCCACAGTAAGTGCTTTTTTCACCAAAGCATAACTGACCTGCGCACCAAGAAAACTAAACGACACCATGCTGACCTGACCTGGATTACGACAATGGTTATCATCGAGATCACTGCTGTGACATTGTTAACGAAGCGCTAGGGCGGACAATTATTTGTTGCTAACCAAATGGCAAGAGTTCACAATGTTAGAAGAAGGCGTTCTGCATGACATACCGCAATCGCAATGAAGATAACCTTGAACGTATGTTCCGACTTCTCCAGTGATGTTCTACCATCAGATGGGGCGATGTTGGTTTGAGAAAATGTTGATTATTAGTGCACTAAGAACTTATATGTTAAAGGTCGAGTGTTTGAGGACAAGTCGAGTTAGGAGGATTTTGTAATTATTTAACGTCCAACCCATAGCTCAGACGCGAAACAGTAAGCTGTTTCTGAGATAGCATAGTATTTTTATTTTTGCCCTCAAAAACTGAGTGAAATGTTTTCAAATAAGTACGCAACAAACTTCTGTTTACGAGCTTTTCGCATAAAAACATACATTTTGTTTTGTACAGACGTGACACACTACTCATAAGTTTGCTGAAAATCCTTCGACAGTCCACAACCGGTTTCGCTCTTTTTGCGCCTCATCAGATAGGCGCAGTCCCCGAGCTTCCCTCAACTTTTTGTTCTACCTTGCGTTTTGCTAATTCACTTGACATCTCACAGGAGAAAAAATAATAAAGCATTACAGAAAGTAATAAACTTAGTATAACTTATTATAACTGAATATGATCTGTTTTGTCTACATATAAATTCCATAGCAATTCTCAACTCCGTATAAGGGATGGACGATGCCCATCACACTTGTGATCAGGACAACCCATTTCTGATGTCGGTTATGGCAGACAGTATCTATTACTCCAATTGGTCATATGAATCTGTCGAAATAATTTATCATATAGTGAAATACAATCATCTGCAAACTAAGTTGGTGTTAACGGACCCCAGTTGAATTTCCCGTTAATGATGTTCTTCAACTGAATCTGCTACACAAGGATCGTCTCATGTTTCAGTTGGCATGACATCCGAGATACGGGAAATACATTTTCTACATATAAGCTAGTCAAAAATTCTTCGACAGCATTCATTTGGTTTCCTCCATACTCTCCACTGTTTTCTTAAACAGAATGATGACTCGTGGAGGCCTATCGTCTGAAAATTGCAGCCATAACATGGGGCGGACTGTCATTTTTCCTCCAGTGTACAAAATATGTCGTACTGCAATCACTATTCGATCAGTGGATTTTACTTTCACCATGAATAATTTTTAATCAGCCCAGGGTTTGCACAAACATCAAAAATGCATCGCACGTCGCCTGGAAACTCAAATAGGAATCCAAGGATACAACCACTATAATCAATGTATCAGATTGGCGCGAAAAAGACAAGTCTCCAAGCCAGACAGAATACAGAATGCTTCTGTCAGGAAGTAAAATCTATGAGTTGATAGAACCACAGAAACGTTAGCAGTAAGTAACTACAACCTTAGCAGAGACAGACTCATCAAAAACAGCTACATGTCGCAGATACTCTTATGTCTTTATTTCAGCGGGGGCCACCTTTGCGGTTTGAAAAAATGTCGGATATTCCTGCGCTAAGTGCTTGGATGTACCAATTTGAGTAAGCGAATAAAAGTTGCTCGGAGGGTTTAGAGAGTAGCAAACGATGTGGCGGTAATTTATTATCAGCAAAGTGTAAAGTGCTACTGCAAGACTGGGTGGGCCCGAACCCTAGCCTAATGCTTGCGGGTGAACCGATTGAGGTAGTAGAGAAATTTTTTACCTGGGCAGATGTATTAGTCCCGGTGGTCTCGCGAAAGATGATCTTTCCATCCAAATTGAGAAGGCCCGAGCAGCTTTTGTAAACCTGCGTCACCTGTGGCGTAGGCGTGGCATCAGCTTATCCGTCAAGGGTCAAGTTTACAATGCTGCGGTGCGCTCCGTATTACTACACGGATCAGAAACCTGGCCGCTGCGCGCCGAGGACGTCAAAAGACTCTCAGTGTTTGACCACCGATGTCTTCGGAGCATTGCTCGAATCTGGTGGGAACACCGGATAGGGAATGCTGAAGTACGCTGAATGGTGTTCGGGAGAAACAACTCACCCTCGATAGATGAACTGATCACACTGCATAGGCTGCGCTGGCTTGGCCACGTGCTGCGCATGCCAGTCGACCGACTTCCTCGAAGGGTTCTTTTGGCACAACCACGTGAAGGGTGGAAGAGAGCCAGAGGCGGTCAAACAATGACTTGGCAGGGAAGTATAAAAGCCATTACCAGCAAACTCAGCTGCGCTGGTCACTGCCATCTTCCTGGATGGGGACCCCGAGACGGGCCACGTCAGTGGTTAGAGACATTGTCAGACATGGCCCAATCGCGCCCTCAATGGCGCTCATGCATCCAAGCTATTGTCTTCAATGCATAGCTTCCTTCCCCATCCACCCAATTAACAGTCCATTGATAGTGGTGTATTTACGCACCAATTTATCAGCTCCCGCCTCCAATGCGCAGCTACCTACCTCACCTCCCCAAATCATCGGTGAACGCAACTGTGGCAGCTACAACCACTGTACGACAAGTACACGGTTCCTACAGCTGACGATGATGATGAATTTATTATCATCTAGACTGAAAGTTATTTGATTCGTCGCTTTGAGAACTATTATAAAGCCTGTCAGCAGCAAACCTCCTAACACGGAACTTAATTGCCTCATAACCTACTAGACAGGTTAGTCTAAGGAAAAAGTTATGCGAGACCAATCTCTCACTGCCGTCCGACAAATGTAGGCCCGACCTCCTAGAGCGTGACACCCTAGGCATGTAATATCATCAGAATAAAAAAAACAATCCAAGTGCTCTTTCACGTTAGAGTAGTAATAGGAAGAACCCTGACTCGGAACACGACTGGCAACGTTCAATATTCATCTCAGTTCTCCTCGTAACTGTTGTATGGAATCCTGGAAATCCGAATGCCACGCACTCCTGTTCAACACGTGCTACTCATCAGACTGCTTCTTTTACCCATGTGCATCAGTCTAATTATGGAGACAATCATGATTACGACCAATCAGTGTTATTCATTGTTCACACCAGATGGTCTTTTAAGATCTTCAGTGTTGTTTGAAACTGAAATGTCATTTATGTTTGTGAAAACTGCGCCATTTTCAGTGATTCTTTTTACCTTCATCAAATTCCGTCGTACACAGTGAGCCTATTCGCAGATGTCGTGGATGTGTCCGAAGGCTTGAGGCATCAATGGAAGGAAGACTGGGTATTTTGTCACGGGGTATTTTATGTACAGTTGCGCACAATGTTTTCTACATTGTGGCTAGTGGTCTCGGTAGTGGCATCTGCTACCTGTACGCTATGGGGTCGTTTTCGACAAGCAGTGGCCCGGCTAAATGCCGGTCACATCGTGACACCTTCAGACGGCACACTGAGTATCGGAATGAATGGAAACGTTATCGCCGCCATCATCGTCGTCGAACAGCGTCGAACACTACTGGATAATTGCATATTTGTTTGGCAGCTAATCAAGAGATTAGATAGTTATTCACGCGTCGAACGAGACAGTAATAGACGCTGTCCCACTTGTACGGTGTTACTCCAAGCTTAATAGGGGGAGCGCTTAGCAATTACGGACAATATATAACACAACCACCACCACCAGCAACAGCAGAAGCAGCGGGACCATCGTCGACAGCATAGACTCGGTGTTCAACACTAATACTTCACTAACATATCTGCAAAACCGGCTTTGCAACATCTGTCTGATGAGTGGGCGACTGAAGTGTGGTCGAACTATCTCAAATAAAATGTTTGGGACTTCTGTGGACTGCTTTAGTGCAACAAATGGTTTCGGCACCTTTACCGTATCTCACATCGTAGGCTGACCGAAAAAGCATTCAGATAAAATAACTCTGTATCCTTTGGGTATTGTAACCAGTGCTCAGTAGTTTTCCATCTTACCTATACCGTAAATGGGTTGACACTTCAATAAAATATGGAACAATGTGAATTGCCACCCTGCAATACCCAACTTATGGTTCTCTGATTCCTTTGTAAAAATCGCGGCTGTAAAAATCTCACTTCCCGGGTGATCTCTCAGAAGTGGCGGTATTCAGATGTCATTTGATATTGTATGGGCGCTAGGCGTGGCAGTGTGCATTTTGCATGCTTCTACTGGGACAAGTTAAAAGCAATCGCTCTCTTTTAGCCAAAATTCTCGGAGTTTCAGCGAGAAAATCTCACAAACTTCAGAGAATAGTAATGAAAATGTGCACTCCTTTTAAACCTCCAAGTTTTCTTTTTTTGGAGCGGCCGGGGTACCACATCCCTTACCCTGATTTAGTGAGTGTGATTCTGCCTTTTAGAGGATAGCTGGCTTATTCTCTTGTCCTTTTCTTCTCACGGTTCACGACTAACAAGGCACCCTTTGTGGCTTTGCTTCAATGGGTACAGCGAAATACTGACCAGTAGAACTAGTTCTCCATCATGGCCTCGAATACATGCATCGACATCCTTGAAGTGCCTCGAACATCCTTGCTGAAAATAGGTGAACAAGCTTTTCTTTAATATAACATGTGCAGGTGAAAACATAGCTAGCAATAACTCGGTCGTAACTTCTGGTTGAAGATTCTGATCAATACTGAATATCGAATTTGCCCTCATTCAAGCACTCAAGCGCATAAAAGTTCACCACTTGGCGTCTTTGCTCGCAATACAGTCCCCGCATGATAACTCTCATTTGACAACCTGTTCCAGTAATGAACCCTCGCCTCTGGTGCATGGGGAGTAGGCGGGATACCTGGGTTTTATTGCTACCCGGATGGTTGTTAAGCTTTCAGATGAGAGGGTTTGGGCGTATTACAAGAGCGGCTCTTGCAAACTTCCCTAGGGCCCTAAGTCATTTTGTTCTCACTAGCAGTGCGTGTGTGGGTCTTGGTGTTGCTCAATTGACTGTTCGTGGATCTGATGCAATCCAAACAACTGCAAAAGTCTTGCTCTGATGAAGTGGTTCTCAAAGCAACCCTCACGAGACTGAATTTCTTAATATTATTGAATAGTTTAAAATCCCATAGATCTCTCATTGGTCGGCCAACCAGCCAAGATCGCGTCGTGTCTTCAGCTCGTTTTCCATACCCTTAAGTTGTCCGCGAAATACAAGAAGTTTCGGAAAGATCGCCCCAGTTGTGAGTCTACGTACGTTTGCGGCCTGTCAACAGTCTGGGTCTGAAAACAGCCCCCTGTAGTGCATTACCGGTGGATTGTCTCTGTTCCAGGGATATGCTTTTGTTTTTCACTTTCCACTTCGTTTGTCGAATAAAGAAACCCCTTCACCTGTACAAAGATCCACGAATTAGAGCCTGTCGAGTTACATGCAGAAGTTTGGTATGGCCTAATCTGTCGGAGACGTTGCTGAAATCGAAAAGTACTATTTTTGTCGTCTTCAGACAATCCCTCATTTATCAATAGGCTTTGTGTACTATCAGCAGGCTTGAACTGCGCCATCATGAACCCATAATGGGCCGAAGTAGGCAGCTTTCATGTATATGGGATTCTATCTAATGTTCTTTTTATTAGTCCTCCTAGTGTCTTGTCTACTACTGGCGTTAGGTCCGTATTTACCTGAGCCCCTATAATTATAACGTCCCGGAAATTGTTTTAGGGAATATCTTGCTCATATTGCTTGTTTGCGTGAATGCTCAAGAGATGTTGAATTAGAAAGCGTGGCCCATCCGGTCCCTGTGCTTTAGCAAGAGTTCGCAGTTATTGTTCCACTGCTTTGTAACTGCATTTTATCCGGCGTGATTACGTTTCCTCTAGGAGCCCCTACTGCTAGTTAGTGTATGCAGGATGTATCGCAAACAAGTTCCTGAGAATTTGCGATAGCCTCACCTTCTCTGTTCTTAACATCCTGATATGTGAACTTTATGTTTTCCTTTTCTACTAACGTATGCATAGATTCTTCTAGATACATCTTTTGCCGTTAGTGCAGGTCTTTCTACGTATGCTTGTTTCTCATTGGTGCCTATTCGGGCATCTCTAACTTCCAATACCATATAAAGCATCTCTGCAGAATACACAGACGGAAAGGTTGGGTGTGCCTATCACCAGCAAACGAAGCTTGACAGCTACAATGCTGTGCTCATTCTTCCTAGTGATTTTTGTACTGTTACCGTCTCTGCTAGATGCAGTATATGCTTAAATAGCAATCTCAGCATTGCAGAACGGTGCCCTGTGTAGCTTCTAGTTGACTTTTGATTGCTCTTCAGCGGTCATTTTTTCTACTGCACACTTCAAGAACAGAGTAACTTTGATGGATGTCTGTCCATGTAATGAGGGAAGCCCTTCGCCGCGGAGTTCTTTCTTATCAAACACTTCCTAAACAGTTGCGAACTATTGAACAGGAATGTAAACATCGCATATGCACACAGTTTTTAAAAACTGTACATACTCACGCGTCTACTTGAACTTTTGTGGATATTCATTGACTATCACGCACTTATAAACGAACGCTGCAAAGCAACGTTCCCACCCCACCTCCCGTTAGATCAATACGGAGTTACGGGAAAACCACATACTACTCGCATGTCAAATCAGTATTATTCGCTCCTACACACCTTTCCCCTTTAAATGTCACTTACAGGCCACCGATTTCCATTTACCTCGGTTAGGTTGCCCCAGCAGTTGGTCTATTTGACAGCCTTTATGGTGCATAGTTCCATTTCCGAAACTGAGCCCCATTTACTCATTTCGATCCTTGGCCATCTTGAACTGTAAAGACGTTCCCCCGGCGATTGGTCACGACAAGCGTACCTTGCCATCGACTGCCAGGTTTCCCCAACCCCAGTTCATTTTCTCCAGGATTCTGATTATTTTTCCACTTGACCTTCGCGCCTATGGGGAACGGTAGTGCTTTTCTACTTGCCGTTTTCTGTCTAGTCATGTCCTGAACTGTGGGGCAGTTTTCTCCAGCTTTACTCCTTTCTTCTCCTAGCTCCTCCAGAGACTAACGTGTTGCCGGCCACAACCAAATTTTCTGATCAACTGAAAGGCGCTGACGCCGACCTACATCAGCGTGGACGGGGACTTTCCTGTGGTTGGCCGTATGGAAGCGAAATATGCTAACAACACCGTCGGCATGTTCACTTCCCGATCACCTCGTTTGGCCGCCGGTCACTCCTCGATTGTTCCGCTTTTGCTTTCGGGTAGACCATTTGTTTGCGGGTGGTATGGTGCCGTCCTTAGCCGTCTGATGCCCAGCTTCTGTAAGCAAATCCTACACTCTTCGCCCTCAAAGCAAGGTTCGTGATTCGTAAGGATCACTTTTGGCCACGGCGTGATGCATTACTACTCCGCTGGTCGTCATCGTCCGGTGATTTGGCACGGCTGTCGCCTCGATCCACCTTCACAGGCGTTCTGTCATTATCACGATATATTGATTTCCGCTTGTCGTCACCGGAAAGGGGCCCATGACGTCAAGGACCATAACTCGCCGATTTCTGAGAAAGGATGGTTTGATCCTGTCGCATTCCCTTTTATAAGTTAGTAACGCTTACAGGACACATAATCCATCACCTCACCTCTCATCCCGGACCAGTAGGCCCTCTGCCAAAGTAAGTCGTACTTCTCGATGAACCCTTTTGTGTGCCACTTCACGGCATTCGACGATCAGCTTCCGTCTCAAGACGGGAGGTTTCAGGGGCAGCAAAACATCAAAATCGGTGGCGTTCCAGGAAATAATGCCAGCTTCACTCAGACTCAGCCCATCAAAGTGACCCTGGAACGTTTACACTTCCTTGTGTCCCTCTCCGTTCTCAAAACTCATTCCATCTAACAAGGTGGCTGCAACCTTCCGCGACACAGGATCCTACCGTTGAAGTCGCACCAAACTTCCGTGATCCAGTTCGACGACGAGGCTATTCGCGCCAGTCATGGTCCTGGAGGCACATGTGCTGCGTCTGGTCTTGACAGCCAACCAACCACGTGCCGAATCGTGAGGTCGTACTCCTCAAACCGGAATGCCTAGCGCGCGAGCTTTCCGCTAAGATCTCTAGTGGTTCTGAGGCACTCCAGGAGGGTGTGATCGGTCTCAACATGAGATCTTTGTACCAACGAGTGTGGTCTTCACTTATTCAGGGCACATACGATGGACAAACTTTCCTTCTCAAAAGTTGAGTACTTCTGCTCAGCGTTAGTCAGCACACGGCTGGCATATTCGGTGGCTCCACTCCTCTGCTTTAGGACTGCGACGATACCGCGGTCCCTTGCAACAGTAAACACCTCTCCGACCGTGGGCAAGTTGAGGGTCAGTTGCTGATCCAGCATCCGCACTTTGGCACGTTTCAGAGCATCATGTGCTCCCCTAATCCATTCGAATTTTCGATTTTGCCCAAGCAAGTTGTACAGTGAAGCAGCAATCCTGTTGAAATCCTTGTCAAACCGGCTGTAGTATGCTGCTCGCCCAAAAGACTGCCGTAGAGACGCCGTAGTGACTGCTTTAATTTGGGAATAGCGCAGTCCTGGATCACTGCCAGTTTTTCTGGCAGTCGGCTAATCTCTCCGTGACCCACTTCATACCCCAGCAGTGTCACCAAACACCGACTGAGCCGTGTATTTGTTTTATTTATCCGCAGGCCAGTCCCCCGGATACGCTTCAATATGGCCTTCAAGTGAACTACGTGTTCTGGTTCTCAATTGCTGTACACAACCGAATCACCTCCGTACTTAGCAACATTGTGTAATCCTTTCGCTTAAAGAAGCATTAACCGCCGGGATGTGAATGGTACCCACGACAAACCAAACGCCATCCTTCTAAATTGATATTGGGTGTCCACAACCGCGAACGCTGTTTTCTCCCGGTCCTCCGACTTGATGGTTGGTTGCCAGTATCCAGGACGCAAGTCGAGCACCGTGAAATATCGGGAATGCTGGAGGGAGTCGAAAATCTCCGCAACCGAAGGGACACCCACAACTCGATTTACGGCCAGTTCATTCAAACGCCTGAAATCCACGCAAAACCGGCATTTTCCGTTTGCCTCCTTTACAAACAACCGGGAAATTGTACGCACCGTTAGCTTTCTCGTTTGTGCCATTTTTCAACATCTTTTGAACTAGTTTACGGCCCTCCTCCCGCAGCTGGAGTGGCAACGGACGGGTGCCGGAAGGTCGAAAGCATTCGGACGACAGGGGAAATTCGTGTTCACTCCACGAGCAGAAGCCAACTGGATGTTCATCGCCTGTAAACAGTTCGGAGTATTCCTCGACCAAGGACTGCATTGACAGCAAACTCCAAGACGGAAGCTTCCGGAGATGCAGTTCGCACAAGGCAGTGCTTGGGTAACTTCCAAGCTTGACTGCGCCATACTTTGTCACCAGCTTTTACCTATTTAGGTCAGCCATTTGCGCTCTTGAGGGAATCTGCTCTCAAGATTGTCTGCCGTATGTCCTCGTTAAGAGGGGATCATCGACTGGCAGACCAAAAAGAAAACAGCAACTCGATTATGACGAACACATCCAGCATCAATTGTGGTCCAGAAGGACCGCAGAGTATGCACCCAACTCCCCATTTGGCCACAGTTTCCACGACACAGGATCGTCTGACCACCGGGACGACGCCAGATTCCTCTTGCTTTTGTTCTTATCAGGTTGCATTAGAGTTGTATACCGCGGATAAATATGCAAGCAAAACACTCGTTCTGAAATCACAGAGACGAAGGGACTAACCCTCGTAAACCGCGACCGTCAGTGCTGTTGTGCAGACTATTGCTCAAGCAGCCATCAGCTCTTCCTTGATGTTTACGTACAAACCTTGGACTTGACTCGGAAGACTTGGATCCCGAATGCTCTTGCCAGATGCAAAATCATTGACCACACCACGTAGGAGTCGGCAATCGGCTTCCTCTCGCGCGCTCTGCGCTGCACCGGGATTTGTGAATTCAAACTTAGGCTGCCAATTCCACCGTGTTCTTTATTGGCGCGGATGTAGCTGATCGTGGCATCCGTTTTTGGAGGTTGGCAGCCACAAGTAGACTGCCTGGTGTAATTGTCTAGCCCGTTGAGCCTACTTCGGTGGACATGGCCTAGTACCCGCGAATATGTCAACCTTGGTATCAAGTAGTTCGTTGTCATGTCCATTTGTTGATGCGGCACGCGCCACCTGATCAAGCAGCCTGAGCGGCTGCTGTTGGTGATTTTAGCTTTCTTTTCCTTCGGAAGAAAAAGGGATGCTTTAATATGTCACGGTGTCTTTTGGGCCCATAGCAGTGAAGAATTCCCCGGCGAGGCAAGGCGGCTCGACTGAGACCGCAGTCGCTTGATGTTTTCGCTTATACAAATCACCATCGCCTTCGTCTTCCTGGCATTGATCTTCATAGAAGCTCTTCTCAAGTCAACCTCAGCAGCTTCAAACTTCTCCTTAAGGCAAGCCTGACTTCTCGCACACACGACCTTTTCGTCGGCAAAAATAGAACCATCCGCTAGGGTGTCATGGAACTGGTATCCTGGTTGCGGCATCGACAATCCAAATCCTCACCCATTTCCATGATGAAAAATAGTGGAGGCAGTAAATTTCCTTGCTTCACATCACTGCGGCCATGGACTCCGGAGTTGAAAGAACTGCTACAGCCTCCTCATGGGACAGTGCGATGTTTCGAACCAGGGGCGACGGCGCTCCAAACGTTTTTGCACATCTGACAAGTGCGTCATGGAGAGGCAACTTAAACGCTTTCGGGATCTTAACAAATGCTAAACTGAATTTACAAATAACCCCTGAAGAGTGACAAAGCAGGGCTTGTAACAACTATGTAACTCCCACATAACCGTCTCGATGTGGGAATAAAAACTAGTTAGAGAGTAGTTGCAATGTATGGCTTCATCTATCAGCAAGCACCTTATAAAGCATCAAACAAGACTGCATGACGCGGAGATCGGTCTCAGTTGGTCCAGTGAAGTCGGATTTGAAACCTTAGGAACTACAGTATAACAGGCACAACACATGCAGTGGACAACCCCAGATAATAAGAGTAAGCCGAAAACATCAATAAGGGCTTTGGCATTGAACTGGCGGGGCATCCTTGGTTTGGGCTTGTCTAGACCTGAGGACGAATTACCCATTAAAGGGATCGTACAGCCAACTTCCCCACTTGTAGCTTGCTCGATCAGACAAAAACCGGATGATAGCACTGCGCGACCTGGCCGGCTATCCACGTGTATTAGAGTAGAGAGCACCCCTTTTTCCAGTATCTTTCGACGTCCATAGGTAGGCCACTATTATATTTGTATAGATCCTTGCACGACCCATCAAGCACAGCAAACGCTGCATCGTTCCGTCTCTGGTAGCATAGGTTCTGGGAGGTGACCTAGTTGGCTCGGCGGATTTGTCTTCGGTTGGTGGGCACAAGAAGGGGAAACTGACGATAGCGTCGGAAGACTGGATTTCACGTGTGTAACAATGCCTTGGAGGCGTGGAGTCCCAGAAGCCGCAGGACTTGCTCCACTGCCAAGTTGCCAGAGTGTGATCCTTGAGCAAATGCCACAAGACCAACACAAGCAACGTTATTAACAGTGATTACCTTGAATCACACAAGGCAAATGCACTCTTCACTGTATAAAAGCATTCTAAAAGCCAGGAAAGCGGGATAGAGTGCGTGTTGGAACCCTATGCAAGAATTCACTTTTAAAACTGTTTCGTTTAGATGCACAGCCGATTAAATATATCGTGTATTGTCTGAAGTCTGATTCTCGTAAGCCGAAAAGTTTTTCGCTCAGTCGTTGTCCTAGTTTGTTCATTTTAAGATGACCAATTATGAACTGAATTCACTGTCCTCAGGTAACCGTTTTCAAGCATCTAAACCGTTCTTAGAATTATGGACGTAGTGCGGCGGAGAGACAAACGCAGTATCAGTTCAAAAAACGAATTATATTCTGGAGCCTGGTTATTTTGTGGGCTCGGCATCATATGAACAGCGCTCTCCGGATTTCCACAGAGTTTTGACAGACACTTCTTTACATGGGACCTGTTAGGCTTGAAGGTTTAACTGGTGGCGCCCTTTGTGAAAATTTCCTTTGCTCGTCTATTACTCTGTATGTATTTTTCCACCGTATCTTCAGCTTTCATTGCTTCGACTTTGCTCAAAAGCGACTAGCATATTTGTGAGCTTTTTTTAAGGTGAATGGATCGTGAACTATCACCTACAATGTACACAGCTTGGTGCATGTGGTGAAAACTGTGAGGGTGCTTGGAGACTCGGATCAATTTTCCGCATTTTCATTGGAGTTGTGTCTTAATAAACTAAGAAAGTTTTTGAGTCCTGTGATTTTGTTGTTCACATATAATTGTGTATTGCTAAACGGTCAACATTAGGCTTTTCCAACACGCAGCAATGTCTGTCAACAAGTGAGTTTGGAGGGGTTGCGCACGTTTCATTCGATGGTTTACTCTTCTGCTCGTTTTTCTGCTCTCGCCTTAAAAGAGACAATGCAGTTCTTGTTGAAAACCGTCTGTGAATTATTGGAAAGCTTACTGTCTTCGACATCCTTCTGATAGATCTGAGTCTGTTTCTTTTTTATACACAATCCCGAATATCGCGTGAATAATAAATTTATCCACATTTTATTTTGACAATAGTCCTTCAACCCAGCTTCCGAAATTCTGTTGCTAATTTGAGTTAACGGATATATTACTGCCCTCTTCATAGGTCTACGTAGTGCTTAAGTTCTTAAACAGCAGTGTTGCTTAGGTGCTAAGGATGTGAAAGAACCATTTCTAGGTTGGATTGCGGCGCCAGTCTCCATTGGAGTTCCTCAGGGCTCCGTTTTGGGACCTTTGCTGTTTCTGATATACGTCAATGACCTTCCAGCTGTTCTTGCAAGTCCATGTCTACTTTTTGCGGACGACTTGAAATCGTGGAATTCCAATGCCAGTGCCCTCCAAATTGATGTAGACGCCGCAAAGCAGTGGTCGTTGGACTGGCACCTTCCTCTGAATGACGAAAAGTGCGTCCAGATGTCATTTGGAGGAGACTCAGCGAACTCCTTCGTCATGCATGGTGAGAAAGGACCAGAAGACATCACGAGGATAGATGCAAAAAAGGATTTGGGTATCTGGCTCTCTCCAAACATGTCCTTCTCACTGCACCTTGAGAAATCGGCTCAGAAGGCATTCGCTGTTCTACGGATGATTCGGCGTACCTTCTCTCGTATTACTCGCACGGACTTCCAAATACTCTATGGGGCCTATGTCAGACCGCTCCTTGAATATGCCAACCCGGTTGTCTATTCAGGACGCACGAAAGACGTAATCCTCATTGAGCGTGTCCAGCGAGCTGCTACGAAAATGGTTGCCGGTCTCAAGTCCATGGACTACGAAACGCGTCTCGTGGTGCTCGACCTCTTTCCCTTGGAGTATCGTCGCCTCCGAGGGGACTTAATTCTTACTTACGCCCTGTTTGAACAAGGCTTGGCCAACAGGTTTTTCACCGTTGACCCAGCAAACACACGGCGGGGACACGGTAAGAAGATTTTTAAGCTCAGAGCGCACACCTTCATTAGGCAAACTTTTTTCTCATTTCGGGTAGTTGCTGCGTGGAATAACCTTCCTGAGACGGTTGTCCACGCTCCCTCTAGAACTCAGTTCAAAACACTATTAGACACTTATTTACGCGAGTCCTCGCGCTGGCAAACATACTGCCCCGCGCTGAGAACTTAAAGAGCAGTGCTACACCCTTTTTTCACTTGTGCCTTTCAGGTGAACGACAGCTGCTGAACGACAAGAACAAAACTGACCCGGGAAACTTGGGCAAAAGCCTCGCTCCTGTGTATCAATCCGTGAATCCGTGAATCCGTGATTACAACACTCTGGAAACCGCGCTAATAACGAGAGAGGGCATGCCTCCGAACAGCATCTCGCGCGCTGCGAAGTTTGGTACGCGCGACTGAAATGTGGGATTTCGATGCGTTTTTGGTCAGATTGATGGGCCTGAATTTCCGCGAACAGTCAGTAAGTAAACTCACCACCGTCTGCAATTTATCAGCAAAGATTATTTTTATTTCAAGAGCGAGCTACTATAACTCCCGTCTGTCGATCAGGGATATACTGCGTGCTCCTGTTGTTCCCAGGGCCAAGTAGAAAGACTTATCTTGTGCACAGAATTACCAGATCTTATTAAAGGTGAGATAACCGTTTTACGCTGACACCGTTTTGGTACCACGTACTCAGTAACCACATACTGGACTAAAACGAGAGAGTTTGTAGAGAAAAACGTTTAGTTTTGATTTGGTCAAATCCCTGAAGGCTAAAAACGTCGACGTAGGAAGGCTGACTTGAGGCGGATTGATAATTGGTGACAAAAATTTATTTTCCAAAACCCAGTGACATTATTTTTAATACACCTCATTGTTTGCATTTATCTCATTATCCTTTGACAATGATCTGTTATAGCCCCGACGCGGCTGCCAATTAGCTGACGCATGCTTCATTCTGACTGTAGACGTATGATCATGCCAGACGGTATGTGTAATGGGCGAACGGTATCTTCGAGTGACGCGTAATATCAGAACATCCGGGAAGGCAAAACAAAGTCGGAGCTGGATTTCTATACGGCACTATTAATGCAAGACAAATTCAAAAATTATACAAACCTCGACAGTAGAAACTCGCCCAAAACAAATGGTCCACTTGGACTACAAATGTACAAACCGGAGGAGCAAACAGGCTCCCACGTGAGACAGTCACACGTGCACAAAGTCGGCCACAAATGGCCGGACGATCTCAAAGCAAAATGAGTGAAGTGGTAAGGACAAACAGACGCTAGTTCATATACACGCACTAAACACAAAAGTGGGGCGGGGATTACAAATAGAAGCAGAATACACGTGGGGAATTTCGAATGTCAACGTAATGGACGATACAGTATGTCACCCACAAGTTGGGAATAAACATTAGTATTATTATTATTCGGTTGTGGTTCAGATGCTTTTAGGTTGAGGGGTGAAACGAACACTTGTGTACCCAGTCAATTAGCCGATACATACGCCTCAGCAACTTTAAGATCGTAACCGTCGGCAAGCTTGGCTTCACTAGATTTTGAGACACTTTTGAAGAAGCCACCAAAACTGCGTTAAATTTTTTGGTTTGTTACCTTTCGACAACCATAGGCGCCGGTGGCGAGCGCAACTTTTCAGCCATATTTACCACCCTTAGTTACTGATACCCACCGGTGTCATGTTTCCCGAGGAGCCCGTTGGAGTCCAACCTCGCGCATAACCCAGTGCTCCAGGAGCAGCAAAATATTTAAGGCTTCTGAAACAACATTGCTTTTACTACCAGATGAAGAATTTAACTTAGAAGAGGTGGAGCGTAATGCACCTTGCATCTTCATCCACACCGTCAATAGACTCAGCAACTTCCTGGTTGTCCGTTTCGTCCACGATAGTTTCAACGGTTGGCACACTATTTTAATAAAGCCGAAGTAAGAGGCCGAGTACTGTCATACGTAGGAACAGGAGAAACGTTAGAGGTGTAAGAAATCTCAAAAAAGGGACGATGCAACCATTAACACTATCTCTGGAAAGAGATGCAACGGAAGATAGAATAATTAAAATAATGTTTATTCCCAACTGGTGGGTAGCATATCGTCAGGCATGATCGCGCGATTACAGTCAGAATGAAGTGCGACTGGGTGGGATTGGTGGGTACTGCGGATTGCGCGTAAAATAAGATAGTCATAAACAGTGGTCAGTAGACTTGGTCACGTCTAAACCGGCATGGGAAAGGAAACCCAATTA